>JARWKJ010000017.1:560485-622985 GCA_029959095.1 Rhinichthys osculus
GTACACTGGATGTGGATCCTGTTCTCCTGCTTCCACATCTCCGTCTGCAGAGCCTGTCCTGGGAACACCGGCTTCACGAAACGCACCTGAACACACACACACACACACACACACTCTAACGACTGCTCGTTTACACACATCAGTTTGGTGGTAAATCATGATTTTTCAGTTTAAGCTTCACAATGATAAATATTTACATTTATGCATTTGGCGACGCTTTTATCCAAAGTGACTTACACTGCATCTCAAGCTCCACATCTACATTCTGATCAGTCTAATATGATGATTTGAGGATCAAGAAACAAAGCTTTCTATTTCAGATAAATGCTGTTCTTTTGAACTTTCTATTCATCAAAGAAGCAGCTGATTTACATTATTATAATATATCACTGTTTTACTGTATTTTTTGATCAAATAAACAGACTCTTTCAGACACATTAAGAATCTCCCCAATCCCGAACTGTTGTCTGGTAGTGTGTGTGTGTGTTCATGTTGCACACACACTCATGGGGACTCGTGTCACTGTGGGCCTGAATTGAGGTCCTCATGGGTAAACACGCTTATAAATCATACAGAATGATTTTTTTTTTTGAAAATGTAAAAATGTTTGTGTGTGTGTGTGATGGGCAGGTTTAGGGGTAGGGTTAGTGTGTGTGTGTGTGTGTGTGTGTGAGATGGGTAGGTTCAGGGGTAGGGTTAGTGTGTGTGTGTGTGTGTGATGGGCAGGTTTAGGGGTCGGGTTAGTGTGTGTGTGTGTGATGGGCAGGTTTAGGGGTCGGGTTAGTGTGTGTGTGTGTGTGATGGGCAGGTTTAGGGGTCGGGTTAGTGTGTGTGTGTGTGTGTGTGTGTGTGTGTGTGTGTGTGTGATGGGCAGGTTTAGGGGTCGGGTTAGTGTGTGTGTGTGTGTGATGGGCAGGTTTAGGGGTAGGGTTAGTGTGTGTGTGTGTGTGTGTGTGAGATGGGTAGGTTCAGGGGTCGGGTTAGTGTGTGTGTGTGTGATGGGCAGGTTTAGGGGTAGGGTTAGTGTGTGTGTGTGTGATGGGCAGGTTTAGGGGTCGGGTTAGTGTGTGTGTGTGTGATGGGCAGGTTTAGGGGTAGGGTTAGTGTGTGTGTGTGTGATGGGCAGGTTTAGGGGTCGGGTTAGTGTGTGTGTGTGTGATGGGCAGGTTTAGGGGTAGGGTTAGTGTGTGTGTGTGTGATGGGCAGGTTTAGGGGTAGGGTTAGTGTGTGTGTGTGTGTGTGTGTGTGTGTGTGAGATGGGCAGGTTTAGGGGTCGGGTTAGTGTGTGTGTGAGAGATGGGCAGGTTTAGGGGTCGGGTTAGTGTGTGTGTGTGTGATGGGCAGGTTTAGGGGTCGGGTTAGTGTGTGTGTGTGTGATGGGCAGGTTTAGGGGTCGGGTTAGTGTGTGTGTGTGTGTGATGGGCAGGTTTAGGGGTCGGGTTAGTGTGTGTGTGTGTGTGATGGGCAGGTTTAGGGGTAGGGTTAGTGTGTGTGTGTGTGTGTGTGTGTGAGATGGGTAGGTTCAGGGGTCGGGTTAGTGTGTGTGTGAGAGATGGGCAGGTTTAGGGGTCGGGTTAGTGTGTGTGTGTGTGATGGGCAGGTTTAGGGGTCGGGTTAGTGTGTGTGTGTGTGTGTGATGGGCAGGTTTAGGGGTCGGGTTAGTGTGTGTGTGTGTGTGTGTGTGTGTGTGTGTGTGTGTGTGATGGGCAGGTTTAGGGGTCGGGTTAGTGTGTGTGTGTGTGTGATGGGCAGGTTTAGGGGTAGGGTTAGTGTGTGTGTGTGTGTGTGTGTGAGATGGGTAGGTTCAGGGGTCGGGTTAGTGTGTGTGTGTGTGATGGGCAGGTTTAGGGGTAGGGTTAGTGTGTGTGTGTGTGATGGGCAGGTTTAGGGGTCGGGTTAGTGTGTGTGTGTGTGATGGGCAGGTTTAGGGGTAGGGTTAGTGTGTGTGTGTGTGATGGGCAGGTTTAGGGGTCGGGTTAGTGTGTGTGTGTGTGATGGGCAGGTTTAGGGGTAGGGTTAGTGTGTGTGTGTGTGATGGGCAGGTTTAGGGGTAGGGTTAGTGTGTGTGTGTGTGTGTGTGTGTGTGTGTGAGATGGGCAGGTTTAGGGGTCGGGTTAGTGTGTGTGTGAGAGATGGGCAGGTTTAGGGGTCGGGTTAGTGTGTGTGTGTGTGATGGGCAGGTTTAGGGGTCGGGTTAGTGTGTGTGTGTGTGATGGGCAGGTTTAGGGGTCGGGTTAGTGTGTGTGTGTGTGTGATGGGCAGGTTTAGGGGTCGGGTTAGTGTGTGTGTGTGTGTGATGGGCAGGTTTAGGGGTAGGGTTAGTGTGTGTGTGTGTGTGTGTGTGTGAGATGGGTAGGTTCAGGGGTCGGGTTAGTGTGTGTGTGAGAGATGGGCAGGTTTAGGGGTCGGGTTAGTGTGTGTGTGTGTGATGGGCAGGTTTAGGGGTCGGGTTAGTGTGTGTGTGTGTGATGGGCAGGTTTAGGGGTCGGGTTAGTGTGTGTGTGTGTGTGATGGGCAGGTTTAGGGGTCGGGTTAGTGTGTGTGTGTGTGTGATGGGCAGGTTTAGGGGTAGGGTTAGTGTGTGTGTGTGTGTGTGTGTGTGTGTGTGTGTGAGATGGGCAGGTTTAGGGGTCGGGTTAGTGTGTGTGTGTGTGATGGGCAGGTTTAGGGATAGGGTTAGTGTGTGTGTGTGTGTGTGTGTGTGTGTGTGTGTGTGTGTGTGTGTGTGTGATGGGCAGGTTTAGGGATAGGGTTAGTGTGTGTGTGTGTGTGTGTGTGTGTGTGTGTGTGTGATGGGCAGGTTTAGGGGTAGGGTTAGTGTGTGTGTGTGTGTGTGTGTGTGTGTGTGTGTGTGTGTGTGTGTGTGTGAGATGGGCAGGTTTAGGGGTCGGGTTAGTGTGTGTGTGTGTGTGTGTGTGTGATGGGCAGGTTTAGGGATAGGGTTAGTGTAAGAGGACAGAATATACAGTTTGTCCAGTATAAAAACCATTACGTCTATGGAGAGTCCTCACAAAGATAGTAAACTAGACGTGTGTGTGTGATAAAGTGCCAGGCGTTACTGCTTTACCTTGATGGACTTGAATCTGGAAACATCATTTCCGGCGTAACGCTTGAGAACGTGACGAGCGGCGAAACCGAACGAACACAAGCCGTGAAGGATCGGAGACTCGAATCCTGCGGGACGTTTAAACAGCAGCATCAGGAGCAGTGTGTGTGTGTGTGTGTGTGTGTGTGTGTGTGTGTGTGCGTGTGTGTGTCGGTCACGCTTTCATGCAGAACATGCTGTTCTTACCCAGAGTTTCTGTCTCCTTCAGCGCACATATCTACAAACACTCAAATCAAGATCCATAACTAGATGAGTAAAACGCTATCAAAATGAATCAAAATTAAAATAAGCAAAATGATCTGTCAATGGGGTCAGAAAAATAATGTTAATTCAAACAGAAACAAGATTAGATTATTTTTTTGACCCCACTGACAGATCATTTTGCTTATTTTAAGCAACAACTCGCTTAATTTTGATTTATTTCCCTAGAAAACAACATCATATCTGATGGTATTTTACTACTTTAGTAATAAATGCTTCTTGATTCGAGTGTTTGCAGATATGTGGACTGAAGCGAGACAGAGACACTGTATTGGATCATGATGACTGCATATTAATCTGTAATATCTTCATAAATGCTGTACCTCCCAGAGCGGCGAAGCTGGGGTCGATGTGCAGCGGGTTCCAGTCTCCGCTCAGCCGGTACAGCGCCGCCTGGACACACACACACACACACACACACACACACACACACACTCGTAAACACTCGTGCGCTGTGGGTTCAAGACTTGATGTTTCTGTGGATCAGTTGAACCCTCATCCGTCCCTCACGCAAAGCCCTGAAATTATACTTGAATTTTTTTTTACTATTTCATTTTGATCATTTAAAAAATATATATATTTACCTTTAAATTACTAGATTTGATCAATAAATAATAAATAAATAGTAATTTAAGAACATTCCTCAAATTCTTTCAACTTAAATTCAAAATAACTCACAGTTTCATGCATAACCCTTTGAATCCAGCTCAGAATATCTGACACTGTGTGTCTTTGCCGACCGCTTGTGTTAAATAATTAATATAATGATATTTCATGACTCTAGATGGGCTTATATCTCTATATGGAGTAAATGAGCTGTTCCTCTGGGTCCTAAAGTCAGTTTCTCTTCAGTGTGCACTCAGACACACACACATGTAGACATTCGTTTTTTACAAAGTTTGAGCATTTTTGTGTTTTGAGGTAATGACCGTGTCCAGCATCAGCGACTGTCATGTGATGCGGTGAGACGTCACCTGATCTCGAGACGTTTGCTCCACGATCACGGCGTCAGCGGGTCTGTCCGGAAGAGGAGCCGTGACCTGAAGCAACACACACACACACACATACTGGGGAATCAATGCCTGTGTGTGACTCTGGTGTGTGTGTGTGTGTGTGTGACGTGATATTCACCACGGCCTTCTGGGACGTCCTCTTCCCACCGAACCCTCCAGCGCCGACCACGAACAACGAGAACTGATTATAACACACCAGCTCTCCACCACTGTACGTATGAACTGAGACACACACACACACACACACACACACACAGATCAAACGCTCGGAATGATTTTTTTGAAAGGCTTCATCAAAGGACGCTTTAAATTCAATTAAAATAAAATCTAGCTGATTTACATTATAATAATATTTCACTGTTTTTACTGTATTTTTGATCAGATAAATGCAGCTTTTGTGAGAGACTTTCTTGCTGAACCCAAACGTGTGTGTGTGTGTGTGTGTGATTCACACTGATGATGTTTCTCACCGTCGAGGAGGACGATCATCCCGGACCCTTTATCCAGAACATCTGCGACCACGGCCCGTGACGTCAGCGTCCCTGAGGAGACACACACACACACACACACGTCTTCAGCAACACACGAGGAGTGTGTGAGGAGAAGTCGAGTGTTTGCTGATGATCACCTGATGTGGGCAGCGGTTTGAACACCTCCAGATATTGCTCTCCGTGCAGCAGCTGAAAGACACACACACACTGATGACATCACTGAGGACACACACACACACACACACCATCAAAAGTTCAATATGGCGTACCACAAGGCTCAGCACTAGGACCGTTTCTGTTCACTCTGCACATGCTACCCTCACACACACACACACACACACACACACACACACTCACCCTGCTGAAGTTGATCTGGAGGCTGGTTATGGCGCTCTGGGCCGCGATCACACACACACACTCACACACACACACACACACACACACACACACACACACACACACACTCTCACCCTGCTGAAGTCGATCTGGAGGCCCGGGGCGCTGCTGAGGCCGGTTATGGCGCTCTGGGCCGCGATCACACACACACACACACACACACACACACACACACACACTCTCACCCTGCTGAAGTCGATCTGGAGGCCCGGGGCGCTGCTGAGGCCGGTGATGGCGCTCTGGGCCGCGATCACACACACACACACACACACACACACTCAAACACACACACACACACACACACACACACACACACACACACACACTCTCACCCTGCTGAAGTCGATCTGGAGGCTCGGGGCGCTGCTGAGGCCGGTTATGGCGCTCTGGGCCACGATCACACACACACACACACACACACTCTCACCCTGCTGAAGTCGATCTGGAGGCCCGGGGCGCTGCTGAGGCCGGTTATGGCGCTCTGGGCCGCGATCACACACACACACACACACACACACACACTCACACACACACACACACACACACTCTCACCCTGCTGAAGTCGATCTGGAGGCCCGGGGCGCTGCTGAGGCCGGTTATGGCGCTCTGGGCCGCGATCACACACACACACACACACACACACACACACACACACACTCACACACACACACACACACACACACACACACACACTCTCACCCTGCTGAAGTCGATCTGGAGGCCCGGGGCGCTGCTGAGGCCGGTTATGGCGCTCTGGGCCGCGATCACACACACACACACACACACACACACACACTCAAACACACATTTTAACTATTTATTTAAGTCCACTTAAAAGAAATGATTTACAGGGACACAAATACTATAGATGCAGTCAAATGCATGCACATAATCATGGACAAGCGGCACACAGCAGATCTGCACAATATTTAGCATCACTCAGTGGTTATGGATACAGTAGCACCGTCTCCGCCAGATATGACGGCTGCCTATAATAGCAGACAGAGCGCAGTACTTTGCTAGCCGTTTAGCCCTCTTTTTGGGCATCCCTAGTTGTTGAAGACCCCTTACAACCAGCCTGTGTGTGTGTCCTAAGCTGCCAAATATGAGCACCAGAAGTCGGCTGTGATAACCTAACTCTGAGATGACGTTTAGGAGTGGTTGATATTTAATCATCTTAGTCATAAAAGCTTCTTCCATACTAGAGTCAAATGTACATGCAACCTCCACAACGAAGACCTCGCTGATCTCCTCATTAATCACAACAATATCTGGTGTATTTGCACAAACATGAGAAAAGGTTTCAGAGCTATTACACTTCTGAAACATAGATGATTTTACACACGAATGTTTGTACATTTTTACAGCAGATGAGAAAAGGCTTGATATGTCCTTCACTATAAGATCCACTATTCTGTCGTGGCGTGCGATGTACACTCCTGTATAGGCATGGCAGCCGTTTAAGATGTGTGGCAGTGTTTCAGTGATCTGTTCTGTAGTGTGATGCAAGCAGTGAGGGACCTGAGTTGTAGGAAACCAGATAGAAAGATTGAGTCTGGTTGGAAGAACTTGTAGTCTGGCTTTTACCGTAAAAATGATAATCTCCTCGCTGAGTGCAGTATTCTTAAAAAATGAGTGAGAAACAGAGTGATCAGCGGAGGAGAGACACGCAAGTTTCCCCTGAAGGTTCAGGCCTGTCCAGTGTTGTTTCTGCTGGTGTTGGTGTAGGTCCAGGAGAGTTGTCCGGGCCCCTGTGGATGTTAGGGTGTAGCTGTGACCCCCGTATGTGGCTGTGGCCCTGACAGAGGTCACGGGGTCAGGAGAGTTGTCCGGGCCCCTGTGGATGTTAGGGTGTAGCTGTGACCCCCGTATGTGGCTGTGGCCCTGACAGAGGTCACGGGGTCAGTAATGATGTCCTCGGAGACCCTCACAGTCCCAGAGTCAGACCGCACCCACTCCAGTGATACTCCAGTGCGGACACAGAGGTCGTTCAGGTCCGGCCAGTCTGACCAGACGCCAAAGCCGGCAGAATGGGTGTCAAGTTTCCCGCTGGATTTTCTCTTAAAGCCAAGGAAGTGTGTCTCTGACTCTCTGGCCAGCGGCACCTTGCGTCTCCGGAGGTCCAGGAACAGGGAGGATCGGGCCAGCTCTCTCACTTCCTTGTCGTCATTATTCAGCATGTTCAGAAGATGGGAAATCCGCATGCTGGTATAAATCCATATCATGTTTGGTACCCCCAACCCTCCTTCCCATTGGGGATGAAAAATAATATCACGGGTACTATGCGTGTTCAGTTCAAACCATTTTCGTACTAAGCTCAGTGTCTTGTTATTCATTTCACTCAGCACTTTCTGTTGGATATGAACGTTGGAGAATAGATGTTGTACTTTAGACAGCGCCACCTGTCTAATAGCCTCTAGCTTCATAGTCAGTGGAAGAGGGCATTTGTCAATCAAATCCAGCCTAGATGTAAATTCTGACAAAATTTTGCTTACTTGCTCCTTCCATTCTCCTGCTATGTTAATTTTATGTCCAAGATAAGTGTATGTCTCATGAAGAGAATATACACGTACAGGTTTTGTTGCTACTGTAAACACTGGGCATTTATCAGTTTTTGAACGGTACCACCTGTTCCCTCCACTTCTCCTCTCGTACAGAACAGCACATTTAGTGTCGTTGATCTCCATGCCTGACCACTTCAGAAAAGAGTCTGTCCTGGCCAGCATGTTCTTAATGACGCTTTCCTCTCTGGAGGCAATCTGGACATCATCTGCATAGCCCTGAACTGGGATAGGCGATACCACACCAGGAGGGGCACATTGACACATCCACTTTATCCATTGGTTGATGGCAATTATAAAATGAATTGCACTCCAAGGGCAGCCCGTTTTAATGCCTATCTGGAGTGGTGTTGGCTGGGTGAGCTGTTCTCCACAGATTACTTCAATAAAGGAGCCTTTATATACATCCTTCACGATGTCAATGAACGGTTTAGGTAGCTGTATTTCCTCCAGTGATCTGAACATGACATTGTGAGATAAAGTTCCGAATGCATCTCTAAAGTCTAAGAAGACTGAGTACAGTTTACAAGACTCGTGCTTAAAATCATCAATCCCTGTTTTCAGGCAAAATACATGCTCATTCATACCTTGTCTATTGATGTACGCCTTTTGTTTAGTGGATAGGATGTCGGCTTCCACCAACCAAGGGAGAACTCTAGCCAGTATGCACTTCATGAAAACCTTATAGATGGTAGGGAGAAGGGATATATCCCTCCATGTCGATGGTTCATCAGGGATGTTGTCTTTTTTTGGAATACGATGGATTAGTGCTCCTTTCCATGAATCTGGTACCCTCTTATTTTCAAAACAGACGTTAAAAATTGTTGTTAAAATTTGACGTGACTGTATTGTTTTAAGAGTCTCATATGTCACACCATCCTTGCCACTTGCTTTATTGTTAGGGAGGTTTTTTAAGACAGTCTCTACTTCCTTAAATGTGAAGTGCGTGGTTTCAGGGAAAAAAGTTGGCTTCACTGGCGGCATGTTCAAATACCAGGGTGGGGGTGGGAGATCATCATTACGCCTCTGATCTTGGCATTTATTATCATAATATGTTTGTATGACTGTGATATCGCTAGAGCACGATGGACGGGCAGGATATTCACTACTGTTTAAAATGACTTGAATCGCTTTAGATCTTCTATGCTGCCACAGGTATGCAAGTTTATTCCTGCTCACCTTTCTATTCCGCTTGGGTTGAGTCGCTCGCGTCCGCAGAGAAGGCAAGACGATTTCCCGCAGATAGCGCAGCTGTTGGTGGATCCAGTCAGCTGTCGAGGCCGAAGTTACGTCTTCAGGATATGGTTGTGTCACCGGGAACTTCTTTAAAACTCGCGCCACATATTTCAGAAGTTGTAATCCGAAAGGCTTACCAATGTGGCTTTCAGCTGTAAAAAGTCCATTTTTGAAGAATATCCCGTTTAACAATTTAGCAAGCGTTCTCCACTTTCCCGGGTCGCCAGAGGAACAAAAGCTCGTCTTGGCGTTTGGTGCTCAGACTATCTCTATAGGCTTTTTCATGAGACTGGAAAGCCATCCATTGATGCTCAGACAGCGGGCACACATACTGCTGGAAAGCTGTAGGCTCTTCTCCCATTAGGTGTAATCCACGGGAGAGATCATGGGGTGGCAGCGTCTGTTGGTAAATTCTCCCGGTAAGTAATGCTTGCTTGTAAGCTAGTTTGATTGTTGCGATCAAACACATAGTCCACAATAATTGGCAAAACATCGTATCTGCACCTATTGCATTAACGATGGCAATTACAACGGGTGTGGTTGTTTTAGTTTTTACCAAACAACATTTCGGCGTTCACTCGTGCTACCGGAACCGGAACCGGAACACACACACACACACACACACTCTCACCCTGCTGAAGTCGATCTGGAGGCCCGGGGCGCTGCTGAGGCCGGTTATGGCGCTCTGGGCCGCGATCACACACACACACACACACACACACACACTCAAACACACACACACACACACACACACACACACACTCTCACCCTGCTGAAGTCGATCTGGAGGCCCGGGGCGCTGCTGAGGCCGGTTATGGCGCTCTGGGCCGCGATCACACACACACACACACACACACACACACACACACACACACACACACACACACTCTCACCCTGCTGAAGTCGATCTGGAGGCCCGGGGCGCTGCTGAGGCCGGTTATGGCGCTCTGGGCCGCGATCACACACACACACACACACACACACTCAAACACACACACACACACACACACACACACTCTCACCCTGCTGAAGTCGATCTGGAGGCCCGGGGCGCTGCTGAGGCCGGTTATGGCGCTCTGGGCCGCGATCACACACTCACACACACACACACACACACACACACACACACTCTCACCCTGCTGAAGTCGATCTGGAGGCCCGGGGCGCTGCTGAGGCCGGTTATGGCGCTCTGGGCCGCGATCACACACACACACACACACACACACACACACACACACACACACACACTCTCACCCTGCTGAAGTCGATCTGGAGGCCCGGGGCGCTGCTGAGGCCGGTTATGGCGCTCTGGGCCGCGATCACACACACACACACACACACACACACACACACACACACACACACACACACACACACACACACACTCTCACCCTGCTGAAGTCGATCTGGAGGCCCGGGGCGCTGCTGAGGCCGGTTATGGCGCTCTGGGCCGCGATCACACTGAATGTGGGCAAACAGCAGAAGCCCTGGGATCCCTCGTACAGGAACCGCAGGTGATCCGGGTCTCCGGTGGACATTCCCACTCCCAGCGCGTACAGGATACAGTTCATGTGTGTGTAGGAGAAGCTGATCTCCGGAAGAGTGTGTCCCACGGCCTCCGACTGCAAAACACCACAGCACATCTCACTGGACCTGATTGAGAGCACGTTTTAAGCACAAACTCACTTCATTTTAATTCATTTTACAGACTCAATATCTTAAGCTTGTGCGAGTCGCCCTTATGGACAATTTTGTCTTTTTCAGTTTAATTTTTTTAAATAATTTCCCTGTTTATGCAAACTGCATACATTTTCACACAGGTGTGCATTTTTATTGGAAATTTTTATAATTTCCTTTAATAAAAGTATTTTGCACTAGTTACACAGAATAGTTCCTCTCGGGACCTTAAGGACAAAAATGTCCCCATTAAAACTCAATTTTTAATCCAAGGGCCATTTAACTATAATATGATGCGATTTGTGTTAATAGGTTTTCATTCTGTTGGCAAGGCTTCAAAATTAGTTTATTTTTATGGTGCCATTTTCTCAGATTTATAAAAGTAAATACTCCCTTGATTCCTGTTTTCTGAATTCCAATTGGATACATTATGCAACCATAATTGTGTGTGTGTGTGTGTGTGTGTGTGTGTGTGTGTGTTGGTATGGATGTCAGAGTGTGGTTTGTGTGTGTTTAATATAATTGTGTGTGCTTGTAAAATTTGAGAAAGAAAAACTCTACTGCAAATTACAAATCTAACCACTGTGTGAATCTATTTTATATAAAATATTGTTCATAAATAATTTTCGTAAACGTAAACCTCTATAACTTTTTTTTGGTTTCACGTTTTACTTCAGCAATAATCTGCCACGGGTCTGCTTTATAATGACTTCTTTATGTTTTTTGACATGGACATTTTGTCCTCCATGGACCTGTGTGTAACAGAATGCTTCTCCAGTAAATGACTCTTGATTTCAGAATGTTTCGATGTTTGTGCTGGAAACGAGACTTGTTTGCAGTGTGTGTGTGTGTGTGTGTGTGTGTGTGTGTTGATGTTTCTCACAGGGTTTGTCGCTGCGGCTCCGGTCGGATTGGTTCCGATTCCTCGTCCAGAATCCAGTTTAGACAGAACCTCCACCAGCGTCTGCAGAGACTCTTCAGGAACACAGTGATGTTCATTACATTTACATTTAATCTTTAAGCAGAAGCGACTTACAACTGAGAACAACAGAAGCAGTCAGACGAGTGCAACAGTGTACAGGTGCGGGAACCAGTCTCAGTCTAGCACTGAACATCACCTGTGTGACAGGCACATGCTGAGCGCTCTCAGTGTTTAATTGGCTAACAGCTGTAATGTGTGTGTGTGTGTGTGTGTGGTTACCCTGAATGCTGGCGGGTTTAGTGGCATCAGTAAAGTCACAGATCTCGTTCCAAGAGTCTCTCACAGCCTCCGGCGTCATGATCTCGCTCTTCTGACGCACCGTTCGACCCAGAGTCCTCTCCCAGCGCACTACACACACACACAGACAGACACACACACAGACAGACACACACACGGGCACACACAGACAGACAGACACACACACGGGCACACACACACAGACAGACACACACACGGGCACACACACACACAGACAGACACACACACACACAGACAGACACACACACACACACACAGAGAGAGACACACACAGCACGGACACATGCACAGACACACACACAAAGACATGGACACACACAGACACAAACACACATCAATGCATATGTGTGTGAGGACTAGTGATGATGTTAAATCTAAACAGCAGTAAATATAGATGTCTATATGAACAGATTATATAAGGGATCTGCATAGAGGCGTTACAGTGAGTCACGGGTCGATTAGAGGATCTGATGCTGATCTTCTCCCACAGAGATCAGGAGTTTCTCAGCACAACTTACATTTCCCGATCCAGCCGGCGCCGACCTGAAACACACACAGCAGCTGAAGAGTTTCATGTAGAAATACCAAGTACACTTGAGATGATGGATAAACTTTTACATTTACATGCTTTAATCAAACACGTGTACAGTAATTAATGCACTCAAGGTACAGTATGCAGTTGGTCATCTGATAAACACCTCGAACAGGCCTCCGTTCTCCCGACACGACTCGTGACTCAACCAGAGCACCAGCGGCGCCACGTACTCAGCCTTCAGCGACTCCAGCAGATCTGAAGGAGCAGAGCGGTCAGTGCGGTCCACACACACACACACACACACACACATGATGACATCACTCTCACCTGACTCTCCCCTGATGACATCACTCTCACCTGACTCTCCCCTGATGACATCACTCTCCCCTCACTCTCCCCTGATGACATCACTCTCACCTCACTCTCCCCTGATGACATCACTCTCCCCTCACTCTCACCTGATGACATCACTCTCACCTCACTCTCACCTGATGACATCACTCTCACCTCACTCTCCCCTGATGACATCACACTCCGCTCACTCTCACCTGATGACATCACTCTCCCCTCACTCTCACCTGATGACATCACTCTCACCTCACTCTCTCCTGATGACATCACTCTCACCTCACTCTCACCTGATGACATCACTCTCACCTCACTCTCACCTGATGACATCACTCTCCCCTCACTCTCACCTCACTCTCACCTGATGACATCACTCTCACCTCACTCTCACCTGATGACATCACTCTCCCCTCACTCTCACCTCACTCTCACCTGATGACATCACTCTCACCTCACTCTCACCTGATGACATCACTCTCACCTCACTCTCACCTGATGACATCACTCTCACCTCACTCTCCCCTGATGACATCACACTCCGCTCACTCTCACCTGATGACATCACTCTCCGCTCACTCTCACCTGATGACATCACTCTCACCTCACTCTCACCTGATGACATCACTCTCACCTCACTCTCACCTGATGACATCACTCACCTCACTCTCCCCTGATGACATCACACTCCGCTCACTCTCACCTGATGACATCACTCTCCCCTCACTCTCACCTGATGACATCACTCTCACCTCACTCTCTCCTGATGACATCACTCTCACCTCACTCTCACCTGATGACATCACTCTCACCTCACTCTCTCCTGATGACATCACTCTCCCCTCACTCTCACCTCACTCTCACCTGATGACATCACTCTCACCTCACTCTCACCTGATGACATCACTCTCACCTCACTCTCCCCTGATGACATCACACTCCGCTCACTCTCACCTGATGACATCACTCTCCCCTCACTCTCACCTGATGACATCACTCTCACCTCACTCTCTCCTGATGACATCACTCTCACCTCACTCTCACCTGATGACATCACTCTCACCTCACTCTCTCCTGATGACATCACTCTCACCTCACTCTCTCCTGATGACATCACTCTCACCTCACTCTCCCCTGATGACATCACACTCCGCTCACTCTCCCCTGATGACATCACTCTCACCTGATGACATCACTCTCACCTCACTCTCTCCTGATGACATCACTCTCACCTTACTCTCACCTGATGACATCACTCTCCCCTCACTCTCACCTGATGACATCACTCTCACCTCACTCTCTCCTGATGACATCACTCTCACCTCACTCTCACCTGATGACATCACTCTCACCTCACTCTCTCCTGATGACATCACTCTCACCTCACTCTCTCCTGATGACATCACTCTCACCTCACTCTCCCCTGATGACATCACTCTCCGCTCACTCTCACCTGATGACATCACTCTCACCTCACTCTCCCCTGATGACATCACTCTCACCTCACTCTCCCCTGATGACATCACACTCCGCTCACTCTCCCCTGATGACATCACTCTCACCTGATGACATCACTCTCACCTCACTCTCTCCTGATGACATCACTCTCACCTTACTCTCACCTGATGACATCACTCTCCCCTCACTCTCACCTGATGACATCACTCTCACCTCACTCTCTCCTGATGACATCACTCTCCGCTCACTCTCTCCTGATGACATCACTCTCACCTCACTCTCCCCTGATGACATCACTCTCACCTCACTCTCTCCTGATGACATCACTCTCACCTCACTCTCACCTGATGACATCACTCTCACCTCACTCTCCACTGATGACATCACTCTCACCTCACTCTCCCCTGATGACATCACACTCCGCTCACTCTCACCTGATGACATCACTCTCCCCTCACTCTCTCCTGATGACATCACTCTCCCCTCACTCTCTCCTGATGACATCACTCTCACCTCACTCTCCCCTGATGACATCACTCTCCCCTCACTCTCACCTGATGACATCACTCTCACCTCACTCTCTCCTGATGACATCACTCTCCCCTCACTCTCACCTGATGACATCACTCTCACCTCACTCTCCCCTGATGACATCACTCTCCCCTCACTCTCTCCTGATGACATCACTCTCCCCTCACTCTCTCCTGATGACATCACTCTCCCCTCACTCTCTCCTGATGACATCACTCTCCCCTCACTCTCACCTGATGACATCACTCTCACCTCACTCTCCCCTGATGACATCACTCTCCCCTCACTCTCTCCTGATGACATCACTCTCACCTCACTCTCACCTGATGATATCACTCTCACCTCACTCTCACCTGATGACATCACTCTCACCTCACTCTCACCTGATGACATCACTCTCCCTCACTCTCTCCTGATGACATCACTCTCACCTCACTCTCACCTGATGACATCACTCTCACCTCACTCTCACCTGATGACATCACTCTCACCTCACTCTCTCCTGATGACATCACTCTCACCTCACTCTCTCCTGATGACATCACTCTCACCTCACTCTCCCCTGATGACATCACTCTCCGCTCACTCTCACCTGATGACATCACTCTCACCTCACTCTCCCCTGATGACATCACTCTCACCTCACTCTCCCCTGATGACATCACACTCCGCTCACTCTCCCCTGATGACATCACTCTCTCCTGATGACATCACTCTCCCCTCACTCTCTCCTGATGACATCACTCTCACCTCACTCTCCCCTGATGACATCACTCTCCCCTCACTCTCACCTGATGACATCACTCTCACCTCACTCTCTCCTGATGACATCACTCTCCCCTCACTCTCACCTGATGACATCACTCTCACCTCACTCTCCCCTGATGACATCACTCTCCCCTCACTCTCTCCTGATGACATCACTCTCCCCTCACTCTCTCCTGATGACATCACTCTCCCCTCACTCTCTCCTGATGACATCACTCTCCCCTCACTCTCACCTGATGACATCACTCTCACCTCACTCTCTCCTGATGACATCACTCTCACCTCACTCTCTCCTGATGACATCACTCTCCCCTCACTCTCACCTGATGACATCACTCTCACCTCACTCTCTCCTGATGACATCACACTCACCTCACTCTCTCCTGATGACATCACTCTCCTCTCACTCTCCCCTGATGACATCACACTCCCCTCACTCTCACCTGATGACATCACTCTCCTCTCACTCTCCCCTGATGACATCACTCCGCTCACTCTCACCTGATGACATCACTCTCCCCTCACTCTCACCTGATGACATCACTCTCACCTCACTCTCTCCTGATGACATCACTCTCACCTCACTCTCCCCTGATGACATCACTCTCCCCTGATGACATCACTCTCCCCTCACTCTCTCCTGATGACATCACTCTCACCTCACTCTCACCTGATGATATCACTCTCACCTCACTCTCACCTGATGACATCACTCTCACCTCACTCTCACCTGATGACATCACTCTCCCTCACTCTCTCCTGATGACATCACTCTCACCTCACTCTCACCTGATGACATCACTCTCCCCCCTCACTCTCACCTGATGACATCACTCTCCGCTCATTCTCACCTGATGACATCACTCTCACCTCACTCTCACCTGATGACATCACTCTCCGCTCATTCTCACCTGATGACATCACTCTCACCTCACTCTCACCTGATGACATCACTCTCCCCTCACTCTCACCTGATGACATCACTCTCACGAAGGGCTGCAAAATTAATCTAATTTCTAAACGTGATTACGAATGCCACGATCACGTAATCGTTCAAAGCTGCGATTACAAAAAAAAAGTCCACTTACATTATTCTGCGGTGCGTTTAGAGTTACGTTGTGAGAGGCGAATCGCGACTACTTCAGAGAACCCAGCACAATACGGTGCTCATACCAACACTGAATAAAAAAAAACTAGTTTGGGACTGATATTTAATAGCTTAACATCATAGGCCTACTGTTTATTTATCAGTATTAGTCATATGCTTACAATTTGTGTGTATGTTAAGTAAAGGGGGACAGTACTTGTGTGTGTGTCTAAAATTTTTGTGTAAACAAATTTATTATAATAGGCCTATATATATATACACTTTTCCTAATTCCTAAAAAGGTGTGTCGCGGCTTGATGACCCTGGTAAATGTGGGTCCCATGGGCAAACGATGGAGAACCACTGGTGTAAGGCTATTCGAAACATCATTCAATGTAAATTGTGATAATCGTAATTACAATTTCGAGGGAATAATCAATTTTCTCCTAATTGTGCAGCCCTACGCTCCCGTGATGACGTCACTCTCGCGTGATTGGCTCAGCACCTGGAGGCATGACGGTCTCGGTGAGCCGGGATCCTGCGGTCGGCGCCACCGTGTTGCAGTGGACGTTGTACTTCTGGCCTTCGATGGCCAGTGTGTTGGACAGACCCAGCAGACCCAGCTTCGCCGCGCTGTAGTTCGCCTGCCCGAAGTTCCCGTAGATTCCTGCCGCGGACGACGTCATGATGATCCTGCGCACAGACGCGAGGAAAACCCGTCGCGATAAAACATCACATGTTCAGGTGAAACCACAGAGTGTATAAAACACTGGGCGTAACGTCACCCGTCGGTTTCTGAAGCCCAAGGGCAAACCTTTCTTGAATCCAAATTATATTCTATGGTCACTGCGCATCAATGTGCTTGTGATTAGCTGAGGTGACGTGACGCTAGCACACAGCAGACAAACGGCTAGCAGTGACATCAGCGGCAATCCACCTGTCACTCAAGTGGCCACGCCCTTAATTATGCAGAACTTTAAGGCTTGATATAATTTAAACGTCACTTCCGTGTTGATTCAAAAGGTCGCCGCTCGGTTGAGACACTGCGGTTCTCCGTACCTCCCAAACTTCTGGTTCTTCATGTGGTTCCAGGCGGCTCTCGTGACGAGGAACGAGCCTCTCAGATGCACACGGTGAATCAGGTCTGAAACACACGCTTCAGTCAGCTTTATCACATGGCGGTGAATAAAACCAAAAACTATTCCAACAAACTAAACACAGACACGTGAGATACATCAGCTCAACTCGGTTAAAGTCCCCCTGTAGTCAATCATTTTATCTGTTAAAACTCATCTTTGTTCACCAAAATTACATATTTCAATGTTTTTTCCTTGAAAAAAGATTCGTCATGCCTTAAAATATCTTGAATGTAACTCGACACCCTCGCCTCATTTAGTATGTGTGGTTCTATGAATATGCAAATGAGCCCCGCCTCCACTCACTCACTCAGCTCAGAGATCCACTGGTTGACGATCACACGTTGATCTGATTGGTTACAAGGTCGTTTGTGACGTCAGAAACACCAGCGATTTCAAACCGTGTTTTTGAGACTGTCTTTGGTTCACTGCAGTTTTAAGGAGGAAATACTCAGCAATGCTGTCGACTTATGAACTTACACATGGTGTGTCTTAAAGCGCATTAAAAACACCACATAGACACATAAACAACATTAATTTTCACCACAGGGGGACTGTAAATAATTAGCGTATTTTGCAACATTGATTCAAGATTCACATTGACTCTATTCTGGTTTTACAGCAGAATCTGAATTCCTCATTATCTAATGAACTTTGCATCATTGATTTAGTTCATTACTGTGAAGCTGCTTTGAATCGAGACTCGATGTTTCTCACGTACCCCAGTCCGTGTCACTGGTCCGGGCGAAAGATCGGTCCCGCAGGATCCTTCAGAAACAGCAGAGGAGATTTACAACTCACGCCGCTCGCTCTCAGAGTCAGAGATCAGAATCATCAACTTACCCAGCGTTATTCACCACGACATCTGCAAAACAACACGCTGCTCTCAGCTCCACAAACTCACCACATACACATCAGCACATTTATTCTAGAGAACAACAGAAATCTGCTCCTTCAATATGATCTTTTTACTAAACCGTGGGGTTCCAGAAGTAAAAACACCATTCGTTTTCTCCATAGGGCAACCGATTTTGACAGAGAACTTATAAACCTTTACGCCACAAGGTTGTTAATCGATGTAACATGCTTCCGCTGAAGAAGTCTGTTCGCTTTATTTCAACTTATTTGATATAATAATCATGTTTAACAGCTGAGTTAGTGCTGAAAATCAACCGTACCCGTCTCAAAGTACCTTAATATTTGTGTGTGTGTGTAAATTAGTGTGTAACAGGCGTAAAAGTGAGGTGTAAAAGTTTGTGCAATATATGTGTGTGTATTGTGTATAATTATTTTGCATATATAAATACACACATTTGCATGTATATGAACGGTTTTATATCTACATCGTTTTATTATTTGATGATGTCATTGGCAATGCATCATGGGATTGCTAGATTTTGTCCGATTTTTAAGTCCGTCCTTCAGTTTCCAGTGTTGTGATTCTCCTCGTAGCCGGTTGGTTTGTTTCATGGATTGTAACGCTTTAACCAAGACTTTTTTTCTTTTAAATCCCTATGGGAGAAATGAATGGACAAAATACCTCCGGAACCAGCGCTGTGAAACTCTATAGATTATGAATAATAAACTCTAAAACTCTATAGATTGTGGTCACCTATTCGTCCGAACGCATCCAGCGCCGTCTGTATGAGCTTCTCTCCGTCCTCCACTGAATCTGTGAGGTGAAGATACAGGATCAGGATCTACATCAGGGCAGGTGTGATTGATTGACAGGTGTGATTGATTGACAGGTGTGTCGTTACCGTAGTTGGCCACGGCTTTCCCTCCGTTAGCTCTGATCTCCTCCACAACTCGATCCGCAGCCGCAGAACTCCTGCCTCCTCCTTTAATATCTCCTCCCAGATCATTGACTGTGGGAAAGAGAACAGAAAACACAGCTCTAGAAAACGAATCATAAGCATCGACTCATTTGAACTGAATCGTTTAGAGATCCGATCACCGATGACAGCGGCTCCTCTCTTCCCGAACGCCAGCGCATATTCCCTCCCCAGACCTGCACAAAACACACATGATTCACATGAGTTATGAATATCATCTGCATATAATCATGAGGTTATCAGTCACTCAGTCTTATCGGCTGTTTGCACTTTGGTCGACTCAGAAAAGCTGATTCACTGCCAAACAACACGCTTAAGCGTTTATAAAAGACTTTAAACTCAATTTAATACCCACAATAATGCATGTTCATAAATATTGCACATCTATATTCACGTGTCAGCAGTAACTTTCACAATAAAATAAGGATAATACAGAATTATTATACTCTGTTTCCTGCTGTAAAGCCTCTCGGAAAGCGTTTGTCTGATGCATTTACTCATTATATTTCTGCACAAATAACTGCATCTCTCTGTTAGTGAACTTTGCATTAACATACTTGCACGTATTTGCATAAACGCATGAGTTTATGAAGCTAAAACTGACCTCCGCCGGCACCCGTCACCAGCACCACTCGACCGTCGAAAGACAAAGGCACAGACATGTTTAGATGATATTTCTGTTTATGATGATGATGATGTTTCTCGGGAGCGATCAGTGTGAAAGTCTTCGGATCTGCTGTGAAACACTCCACCGTGACTTTTGCCCTACTTCCGGAGCGCTGACGTCACCCGATAACAGCCAATCAGGGGCGCGCGTGTTCACTCCACCAAACAGCAGCACGTGACACTCACTGTGCGCGCTGTTTATTGTGATTATTAATATTCGAATCAGAATCGCAGTTTGAGCTGCTGTGTCATTGTGTTCATGTGTAAAATGTTTTATGAAATCTGCCATCATAAAAATGGGAAAAAAACACACACTAAAACTTAAAATAAAAACGGAAAATATAAAAGTAATCAGAAATATTAATAAAAAACTGTAATAGCATCCCAATGGATAAAATAACTGGTATGCAATGTATGTTCTCTATCTGGTTCATTGGCTCTGCTTGCTGTGCGGATTATTTACATATATTTGAATATATCATTATGTTGGCTTGAGCTACTATTTAAACTCCACATGATCTCAAAATGGGAGTTTTTTGGCTTTTAGTATGGATATGTCAGCTTTATTGTTATCTATAAGCTAGTGTGCTCCAAAACAATGACAAAACTCGCATTTGGTAGATATTAAGCGTTCAAAACTCACAATCTCTCACTTCTGCCAATATGGATCAGGGATTTTGATGACATCACTCTGCACTGCCCAATCAAATGCTCTCTAGAATCTGAAGCTCCGCCCCCTACATTATAAACTTCCACTGAAGCTGAAATCGGTCACTTGTTCACACATTTACTATATTCTACATACTGAACGGCACATAGTGCACTATATAGGGGATAGGGAACGATTCAAAAAGTGTACGGCTCTGGCTGAGCTGTGATATAAGCTAAAAACACTATTGGCTATTTAAAAAGGGGGAGGAGCTGACCGATATGCCCCGCCCTGTCTTCCTGTTTACGTCAACGCGGTGAATAATGCTGCACGATTCGCACCTCAGCGGGACTTTAAAGGTGCAGTGTGGGATTTTTAGCGGCATCTAGTGGTGAATCCTGCAAATTGCAAACAGCAAGTCACTCGCGGCCTATCCCTCGGTTTTCAAACTCGAATGAGAAGCTACGGTGGCCGACGTAAGACAAAATATGTCGTCGTCTGAGTCTGAGTCAGCAGCAGAGAGTAGTAGTCAAGCAATGAGGTTTCTTTAGCGCTGTTTGTTTGCTTTCGGCTACGGTAGAAACATACCTTCAGACCTTCATAGAAGGGGATTCCCGCGCCTATGTAGATATAAATGTCTCATTCTAAGGTAATAAAAACATAACGGTTCATTAAGTAAGGTCTTTATACACCACTGAAAACATAGTTATGGATTTTATATTGCATCTCTGTCAATAGATCCTCAGAAATATTACACAATGCACCTTACATAATATAATAATAGTAATCAGCTGATTGTCTCACGAACGTAACCAGCAGATTCTCCCCACAAAGCAAACCCATAATACAGCGAAGGAGAAGACCCACATGAAACTATGCAACTATATATTTTTTCTAACAGGGTAGTAAAAGTTTAGCTGGCTAATATGAGCTGTTACTGTGGCTGAGCTGGTTAAAGCGTTAAGCCTTGTTTAAACTCGACGCGTCCGCATGAGCCCAAAGGTGCAAAAATGACGTGATTGTGACAGCGCGCGCGCCTCCGCATCCCCTAGACACACTTACTACACACAATAGGCTTTTTTTCTCTGATTTTGGAAACTCGGTCGACTTAAAATGCTTCCAAGATCGACGGGTTGGTGATTCCTGTAACTGTTTTACGGTCAATGACAAGAGTAGCCTACTAATCAGCTGTCTCACGAACTTAACCAGCACATTTATCCCCACATAGCAAAGCCATAACACAGCGAGGGAGAAGAATTAAGTTACATGAAACAATCCAACTACATATTTACACCACTGACAAGGGAAAAGTCACTACTCACGGTGTTTATGACTAGCTTCTTCTAGCTTCCTGCGGCTTCTCTTTCAATGTAGTGACGAAACGCGCTCTGTAGCGCTGTGTGTTCGCGTTCGGCTACTGTAGAAACATGACGTCACAATATGGCGACCTTCATAGAAGGGGATTCCCGCGCCTATGTAGATATAAATGCCTCATTCTAAGGTAATAAAAACATTACGGTTTATTAAGTAAGTTCTTTATACACCACTGAACACATAGTTATGGATGTCATATTGCATTTCTGTTAATAAATAGTCAAAATTTTTACACACTGCACCTTTAAGTTTCTTCTTTTGAGACTAAATTTTTAGCAGTGTCTCCTAGAGCTTTCAAGCTACAACCACCAGACCTTCACCTTTAGACTGTTCTGACTCGCTGTATCTTTACTAACTGATCCTACAGACGATCAAAACTATAGACTTTCATTGAGGGGGTCAAAACTTTTGAAGACTTATAGATCATAAGCTGTCCCTAGCAAAGCTTAATGACTATCCTAAACAACAACAACATGCTAAAACTTGTTAGTAATATGCTAATTCATGCTATCAACATGTTAGCAACATGCTAATCATGTTACTAACATGCTAAATCATGCTAGCAACGTGTTAAATCATGTTAGCAACATATTAAATCGTGTTAGCAACATGCTAACTTGTGTTAGCATTGTGTTAAATCATGTAAGCAACATGTTAACAATATGTAAATCATGTCAACAACATCTTAAACATGCTAGCAACATGCTAAAATGTCAACAATGCGTTAAACCTTTTAGCAAACATGTTAAAACATGCTAGTAACATTTTTAAAGTTCAAACTTTTCAAAGTTATTTAAAATGTTCAGATCTGGATTTGCCAAACCAACATCAAAGTTTATTAAATAAATATTTAGATCTTCATTTTGTTCATTTTATTATTTCATTGTATTTCATTATATTTATTATTCTTTGTTAGATATTGTAAGTTGAAATGACTGACAGGCGAAGAGTGTTTCTGATTGGCTGTGACAGCGCAGGCCGCTCCTTCAATCACGTGACTTACAGAAACAGGTGTAATTACAATAAACAGGTGCACCTCATTCATTTGCCAGATAATACCGTCATTTAATGTGTGATTAATAAATAAATACATAAATAATAAATAGATAAATGCTTAGAGCGCTATTAAATTGTTTTTCTGTTTCTTAAACACTAATTAATAAGCACAGACAGGCGTTCATTAATCAGTGTGAGCTGCTGTAATGTACATGTCAGATGAGCACTGAATCATAACAGATCATATCTAATATCTTCTCTGTATTATTCAGGATTCATGAGGTTGGTGGTTTCCATCAGTGTTTGTGTGCGGACTGCGCATGCGCGTGTTCACCGGGACGCGCTGCTCGAGATTCTTCTGCATCTGTAAGAAAACATGCGAACATTAACATGTGTGATCGCCATGAGAGGACAGGCAGCACAGCACAGGTTCGGGTGACCGGGTCCGGGTCCGGTTCGGGTTCCGAGGATGTCCGGGAGCGCGGACGCGGACGGAGGCGTCAATAAAGTTCGAGTCAAACGACAGATCAGGGGCATCGTGAAGGATCTGGAGAACATCCTAGGAGACCTGAAGGATGTGGCGAAGGAGCTCAAAGAGGTGCGTGAGACTGCGATGATGATGATGATGAAGATGACGAAGATGAGATGTGTGATGATGCTCATGTCCATCGAGGCCTCTTGTAAACATGACATTTACTCGACACGGGTTCACTCGTGTGAGTCAGAATCAAAGATTCGATTCGCGTGCTGTTCGTCTTACTGACAGCTGTCATTCATTCGTCTACGGTTGTTGTTGCTTTTCATTATTCATGAGTAAACTGGGTCTGACAGACTTTAACAAGCATTGGTTACTTAGTTAGCTTCACAAGAGGAGCATTGGTGAAATCAGATGCTCTTTATCCAACTATATCGCTTTTCACTAGAGCACTGTATGTATGCAGATAAAGCATACTTTATATATCGATGTGCAATAATATAAATACATTTTGCAACGATTTGCTACATATATAGATTTGCTGTATATATAGCCCTATATGTATATGTATATATTTACATGTGTGTATATTCACACACACATATATATATATACACACACACACGACACATACAGATACATCGTATATGTATACATGTATTCTTATCGTATACAGTATATATATATATAAACAGCTTTATGTGAGTGCTGTATGTACGTGGATAAAGTTAAAACATAATTACAGTACAGGTAGATTTGAGTTCTTGTTTGTATGTGTTGATATTTGTGTAGAATTAGGAGAATAGTGTAGAATTAGCACAGAGTCTGAAATGTTTGGATCATGGTGTCTGAGCGATGATTCTACTGTATTTGTGGAAACACACACACACACACACACACATTAATTCTTCAGTACTGTACTATAAATGTATTATGGCAGCACTGTAGTCGCTCATGTTCTCTTGTAAGTCGCTTTGGATGAAATGAAAGGAAAACTCTCGCAGCTTCATGTCCTTTAGACTGAACATCTGAGGTCATTCATGATACTCTAACATCATTCACCTGGAGATGGTCAGACAGAAAGAAATTGATTTTATCATTATTGCTGTTATATAAGGAAACATGTCTCTTTCACAACATTCTTTTAAATAGGCTAAACAATAACGTTGGCATTAGTGGAATCACATTAGCACAGTTCAAATCACACTCACCTGAAGTCATCAGTTTGTAGCAGTAAATGAAGAGTTATATCGATCACGAGTTCAGTGTGGAGTTCCTCAAGGCTCAGTACTAGGACCTTTGCTCTTCACTCGTTAGCTCTATATCGCCAGTTTCTTTTGCAAGTTTACCTTTTATTTCTATAGGGCTTTATGCAATACAGAATTACAGATTATTTCAAAGCAGCTTCACAGTGTAAAATAACAGTGTCAAGGATGCAAACATGAGACAAGTTCGGATTCTGCTGTAAAGCAGCTTTAAAAACACAATAGAGTCATTATTCAGATCAGTTCAGTTTTGTTCTCGTCTGATAGTGTCAGTGCAGTCAGATCAATCATATTTCTGGATATTAAAGGTGACATATTATGCCCCTTATCACAAGATGTGATATAAATCTCTGGCGTCCCCAGAATGTGTGTGTGAAATTTTAGTACAAAATCCCCCAGATCATTTATTATAGCTTGGCAAATTGGTCCCTTTTTGGGTGTGAGCAAAAACACGCCGTTTTTGTGTGTGTCCCTTTAAATGCAAATGAGCTTTAGCTCCGCCTCCGTTCAGAAGAGGGCGGAGCCTTCACTCGAGCTTCAGAGACTCCGGCAATAACAACACAGGCCGATCTCACTGATCCAGAGTCAGGAGTAACAGCAGCGAGTGCAGCCTTACGGAGAGACTCAGGGAGAGCTTCACTTTTACACGTTTCTGAATGTTAGCGGAGACATTTCTGTAGTTGTTGTGGAGTTACACTGATCATCTCCTCATCATGTTGAACTCTTCCACAAGTGTCCACAGTTCCTGAGGTGTTTATAAGACAGCGCTGACATGTTCTGGTCAATAGTGTTCAGTGTCGTCTGTGCTCGACCACAGAACAGTTTCAGGCTTTGCTGGATCTTCTCCAGTGCGTTAGAACTGGTCTCTGTTGGCGATTGCGAAATGTCGTGCCGTGTGTGTAACCAAATTCAAGGTTATTTTGGCTAGAAGTGGGTTACTCATAGCCGGACTATATCGGGTCTATAGTTAATGGAGATGGTGAAACGATGGCAATTGCTTGCTGGGACGGGTCGTTGACGTTTGGCTCTCGTCGTGTTTCTCAGGTGGTTCAGGAGATCGACTGCCTGACGTCGGATCTTCATCTGGAAGAGGAGCTGACGGACAGTTCGAAGACCGACACGCTGAACAGCAGCTCCAGCAGCACCACAGCCTCCAGCGTCAAGATCTACCCCGAGGAGACGGTGCCAGTGTCTCCTGCTGTCCTGGCGGTCCTGAAGAGACCCAGTCCAGCGCCCCGGTCCAGCGCCGAGCTCACGGCTAACGGGACGCTGATGAGGAACGGAGTCGCTAGCAGAGAGAAGCCTCACGCGAGCCGCTGTCCTCAGACCACGAGGGAACGGGTCCGCTTCAGCGAGAAGGTCCAGTATCACGGATACTGCCCGGACTGTGATCTACAGTACGACATGAACAGCACGGATCTGCACTTACACACAGAACTGATGGATCCCACGCCGAGTCCTGTCCATCAGAACCTCGCGTTCCCCTCGCAAAAACCACAGAAGACCATTTTACGCAAGTCCACCAGCACCACCGTTTGATGCAGACTGAGTCCAAACAAACTGTTTTTGCACTTTTCTTCATAGTTTTCTTTTGTTTGGAGAGCACCAGACGGAGAGACGAGAGAAACCCAGATGTCGAACGGTAAGAGCTTTCAGAATCACCTTGTTTTCTCAAGGAACGACCATTTATTAAAGGGATAGTTCACCCAAAAATGAAAATTAGCCCATGATTTACTCACCCTCAAGCCATCCTAGCTGTATATGAGACTCTTCTTTCAGACAAATACAATCAGAGTTATATTAAAAAATCTCCTGGCTCTTCCAAGCTTTATAAAGGCAGTGAATGGCTGTTTCTGTTTTGAAGTCCATAAAAGTGCATCTATCCATCATAAAAGTGCATCTATCCATCATAAAAGTGCATCTATCCATCATAAAAGTGCATCTATCCATCATAAAAGTGAATCTATCCATCATAAAAGTGCATCTATCCATCATAAAAGTGAATCTATCCATCATAAAAGTGCATCTATCCATCGTAAAAGTGAATCTATCCATCATAAAAGTGCATCTATCCATCGTAAAAGTGAATCTATCCATCATAAAAGTGAATCTATCCATCATAAAAGTGCATCCATCCATCATAAAAGTGCATCTATCATCATAAAAGTGCATCCATGCATCCATCCATCATAAAAGTGCATCTATCCATCGTAAAAGTGAATCTATCCATCATAAAAGTGCATCCATCCATCATAAAAGTGCATCCATGCATCCATCCATCATAAAAGTGCATCCATCCATCATAAAAGTGCATCCATCCATCATAAAAGTGCATCTGTCCATCATAAAAGTGCATCCATCCATCATAAAAGTGCATCCATGCATCCATCCATCATAAAAGTGCATCCATCCATCATAAAAGTGCATCCATCCATCATAAAAGTGCATCTGTCCATGATAAAAGTGCATCTATCCATCATAAAAGTGCATCTGTCCATGATAAAAGTGCATCTGTCCATCATAAAAGTGCATCCATCCATCATAAAAGTGCATCTATCCATCATAAAAGTGCATCCATCCATCATAAAAGTGCATCCATCCATCATAAAAGTGCATCTATCCATCATAAAAGTGCATCTGTCCATCATAAAAGTGCATCCATCCATCATAAAAGTGCATCTGTCCATCATAAAAGTGCATCTATCCATCATAAAAGTGCATCTATCCATCATAAAGTGCATCTATCCATCATAAAAGTGCATCTGTCCATCATAAACGTGCATCTGTCCATCATAAAAGTGCATCTATCCATCATAAAAGTGCATCTGTCCATGATAAAAGTGCATCTGTCCATCATAAAAGTGCATCTGTCCATCATAAAAGTGCATCTATCCATCATAAAAGTGCATCTATCCATCATAAAAGTGCATCTATCCATCATAAAAGTGCATCCATCCATCATAAAAGTGCATCCATCCATCATAAAAGTGCATCTGTCCATCATAAAGGTGCATCTATCCATCATAAAAGTGCATCTATCCATCATAAAGTGCATCTATCCATCATAAAAGTGCATCTGTCCATCATAAACGTGCATCTGTCCATCATAAAAGTGCATCTATCCATCATAAAAGTGCATCTATCCATCATAAAGTGCATCTATCCATCATAAAAGTGCATCTGTCCATCATAAACGTGCATCTGTCCATCATAAAAGTGCATCTATCCATCATAAAAGTGCATCTGTCCATCATAAAAGTGCATCTATCCATCATAAAAGTGCATCTATCCATCATAAAGTGCATCTATCCATCATAAAAGTGCATCTGTCCATCATAAACGTGCATCTGTCCATCATAAAAGTGCATCTATCCATCATAAAAGTGCATCTGTCCATGATAAAAGTGCATCTGTCCATCATAAAAGTGCATCTGTCCATCATAAAAGTGCATCTATCCATCATAAAAGTGCATCTATCCATCATAAAAGTGCATCTATCCATCATAAAAGTGCATCCATCCATCATAAAAGTGCATCCATCCATCATAAAAGTGCATCTATCCATCATAAAGTGCATCTATCCATCATAAAAGTGCATCTATCCATCATAAAAGTGCATCCATCCATCATAAAAGTGCATCCATCCATCATAAAAGTGCATCTATCCATCATAAAGTGCATCTATCCATCATAAAAGTGCATCTGTCCATCATAAAAGTGCTCGACCGGCTCCGGGGGGTTAACAAAGTCCTTCTGAAGTGAAGCGATGCGTTCTTGTAAGAAAAATATTAATATTTAACACGTTACAAATTAAAATGATAGCTTCTGGTCAAACAGCATCAGATGGAGAGACGAGAGAAACGGTACGAGCTTTCAGATCATCATCATCATCATGCTGATCTTCATCATAGGCAAGGCAAGTTTATTTATACAGCACATTTCACACACCATGGCAACTCAAAGTGCTTTACACGAGAGGAATTAAAAGAAAACAAAATAAAAGCAAGGAAAATTAAAACAGTTATAAGGAATGAAAAGAATAAAAAGATGATACATAGATAAACTTACATCATAAAACATCCTTTAACTCTCAGATCTCAGAACCTGTTCTGATGTCACACACACCACACACACACACACACACACGTGAACATCAGCATATGAGCGTCTGTTAAAATGAGATGTTCATATGATGTTTTTTAAATGTTGCTTCTTCTTTTAGAGTATTTTTAAAACATTTAAAAATCACATTCTCATAATGTTTGAGGAATAATAAAATGGAATGAAGTCGAGTCTTTATTTCTACAGCGCTGTTACAGCAGAGTGTGTGTCAGAGCAGCTCTACAGAGAGAACAGGACAATAATGCAACACAGTGTGTTTCTAGAAGAGAATAGTGTCTCAGTCCAGCTTCAGTCAGTTCAGTGATGCTTCATTTCTGCTGTAAAAAAAGTTATTAATTTAAAAAGTTATTAATTTAGTTAATATATATATATATATCCGCTCTGGAGAAAACCGTGATGTCATCGTCCAGCTCAGTTCAGGTCTCATATAATGCTGAAGGAACCGAAACTCCATCAGTGACAGAATGGAGGAAAAGTGTATGATTATGATTATGATTCAGGAGCATTACAGGTCAGAAGTCAGATTGGTTTGGAACAATAAGAATATTGATGATGATGATGATGACGATGATGATGATGATGATGATGATGATGATGTCACTAAAACGTTCTCATAATTGAGACGATGAGAGATATGATCAGTGGAGCTTACAGTGAAAAACACAGTTCGACAGTTTGAGTCTGTTTTCATCCTGCAGTCTCATCTCCTACACACCAGCCGCTCTTCATCCTCCTCTTCCTCATCTCCTACACACCAGCCGCTCTTCATCCTCCTCTTCCTCATCTCCTACACACCAGCCGCTCTTCATCCTCCTCTTCCTCATCTCCTACACACCAGCCGCTCTTCATCCTCCTCTTCCTCCTCTCCTACACACCAGCCGCTCTTCATCCTCCTCTTCCTCATCTCCTACACACCAGCTGCTCTTCATCCTCCTCTTCCTCATCTCCTACACACCAGCCGCTCTTCATCCTCCTCTTCCTCCTCTCCTACACACCAGCCGCTCTTCATCCTCCTCTTCCTCCTCTCCTACACACCAGCCGCTCTTCATCCTCCTCTTCCTCCTCTCCTACACACCAGCAGCTCTTCATCCTCCTCCTCCTCCTCTCCTACACACCAGCCGCTCTTCATCCTCCTCTTCCTCCTCTCCTACACACCAGCCGCTCTTCATCCTCCTCTTCCTCCTCTTCCTCATCTCCTACACACCAGCCGCTCTTCATCCTCCTCTTCCTCATCTCCTACACACCAGCCGCTCTTCATCCTCCTCTTCCTCCTCTCCTACACACCAGCTGCTCTTCATCCTCCTCTTCCTCATCTCCTACACACCAGCCGCTCTTCATCCTCCTCTTCCTCATCTCCTACACACCAGCTGCTCTTCATCCTCCTCTTCCTCATCTCCTACACACCAGCCGCTCTTCATCCTCCTCTTCCTCCTCTTCCTCATCTCCTACACACCAGCCGCTCTTCATCCTCCTCTTCCTCCTCTCCTACACACCAGCTGCTCTTCATCCTCCTCTTCCTCATCTCCTACACACCAGCTGCTCTTCATCCTCCTCTTCCTCCTCTTCCTCATCTCCTACACACCAGCTGCTCTTCATCCTCCTCTTCCTCCTCTTCCTCATCTCCTACACACCAGCCGCTCTTCATCCTCCTCTTCCTCATCTCCTACACACCAGCCGCTCTTCATCCTCCTCTTCCTCCTCTCCTACACACCAGCTGCTCTTCATCCTCCTCTTCCTCATCTCCTACACACCAGCCGCTCTTCATCCTCCTCTTCCTCCTCTCCTACACACCAGCTGCTCTTCATCCTCCTCTTCCTCCTCTCCTACACACCAGCTGCTCTTCATCCTCCTCTTCCTCCTCTCCTACACACCAGCCGCTCTTCATCCTCCTCTTCCTCCTCTCCTACACACCAGCCGCTCTTCATCCTCCTCTTCCTCCTCTCCTACACACCAGCCGCTCTTCATCCTCCTCTTCCTCCTCTCCTACACACCAGCTGCTCTTCATCCTCCTCTTCCTCCTCTCCTACACACCAGCCGCTCTTCATCCTCCTCTTCCTCCTCTCCTACACACCAGCCGCTCTTCATCCTCCTCTTCCTCCTCTCCTACACACCAGCCGCTCTTCATCCTCCTCTTCCTCCTCTCCTACACACCAGCCGCTCTTCATCCTCCTCTTCCTCCTCTCCTACACACCAGCCGCTCTTCATCCTCCTCTTCCTCCTCTCCTACACACCAGCCGCTCTTCATCCTCCTCTTCCTCCTCTCCTACACACCAGCCGCTCTTCATCCTCCTCTTCCTCATCTCCTACACACCAGCCGCTCTTCATCCTCCTCTTCCTCCTCTCCTACACACCAGCCGCTCTTCATCCTCCTCTTCCTCCTCTCCTACACACCAGCCGCTCTTCATCCTCCTCTTCCTCCTCTCCTACACACCAGCCGCTCTTCATCCTCCTCTTCCTCCTCTCCTACACACCAGCCGCTCTTCATCCTCCTCTTCCTCCTCTCCTACACACCAGCCGCTCTTCATCCTCCTCTTCCTCCTCTCCTACACACCAGCTGCTCTTCATCCTCCTCTTCCTCCTCTCCTACACACCAGCTGCTCTTCATCCTCCTCTTCCTCCTCTCCTACACACCAGCCGCTCTTCATCCTCCTCTTCCTCATCTCCTACACACCAGCCGCTCTTCATCCTCCTCTTCCTCCTCTCCTACACACCAGCCGATCTTCATCCTCCTCTTCCTCATCTCCTACACACCAGCCGCTCTTCATCCTCCTCTTCCTCCTCTCCTACACACCAGCCGCTCTTCATCCTCCTCTTCCTCATCTCCTACACACCAGCCGCTCTTCATCCTCCTCTTCATCCTCCTCTTCCTCCTCTCCTACACACCAGCTGCTCTTCATCCTCCTCTTCCTCATCTCCTACACACCAGCTGCTCTTCATCCTCCTCTTCCTCCTCTTCCTCATCTCCTACACACCAGCCGCTCTTCATCCTCCTCTTCCTCATCTCCTACACACCAGCCGCTCTTCATCCTCCTCTTCCTCCTCTCCTACACACCAGCTGCTCTTCATCCTCCTCTTCCTCCTCTCCTACACACCAGCCGCTCTTCATCCTCCTCTTCCTCCTCTCCTACACACCAGCCGCTCTTCATCCTCCTCTTCCTCCTCTCCTACACACCAGCCGCTCTTCATCCTCCTCTTCCTCCTCTCCTACACACCAGCCGCTCTTCATCCTCCTCTTCCTCATCTCCTACACACCAGCCGCTCTTCATCCTCCTCTTCCTCCTCTCCTACACACCAGCCGCTCTTCATCCTCCTCTTCCTCATCTCCTACACACCAGCCGCTCTTCATCCTCCTCTTCCTCCTCTCCTACACACCAGCTGCTCTTCATCCTCCTCTTCCTCATCTCCTACACACCAGCCGCTCTTCATCCTCCTCTTCCTCCTCTCCTACACACCAGCTGCTCTTCATCCTCCTCTTCCTCCTCTCCTACACACCAGCCGCTCTTCATCCTCCTCTTCCTCCTCTCCTACACACCAGCCGCTCTTCATCCTCCTCTTCCTCATCTCCTACACACTAGCCGCTCTTCATCCTCCTCTTCCTCCTCTCCTACACACCAGCCGCTCTTCATCCTCCTCTTCCTCATCTCCTACACACCAGCTGCTCTTCATCCTCTTCCTCCTCTCCTACACACCAGCTGCTCTTCATCCTCCTCTTCCTCATCTCCTACACACCAGCCGCTCTTCATCCTCCTCTTTCTCCTCTCCTACAGACCAGCCGCTCTTCATCCTCCTCTTCCTCCTCTCCTACACACCAGCCGCTCTTCATCCTCCTCCTCCTCCTCTCCTACACACCAGCCGCTCTTCATCCTCCTCTTCCTCCTCTCCTACACACCAGCTGCTCTTCATCCTCCTCTTCCTCCTCTCCTACACACCAGCCGCTCTTCATCCTCCTCTTCCTCCTCTCCTACACACCAGCCGCTCTTCATCCTCCTCTTCCTCCTCTCCTACACACCAGCAGCTCTTCATCCTCCTCCTCCTCCTCTCCTACACACCAGCCTCTCTTCATCCTCCTCTTCCTCCTCTCCTACACACCAGCTGCTCTTCATCCTCCTCTTCCTCATCTCCTACACACCAGCCGCTCTTCATCCTCCTCTTCCTCCTCTCCTACACACCAGCCGCTCTTCATCCTCCTCTTCCTCCTCTCCTACACACCAGCCGCTCTTCATCCTCCTCTTCCTCCTCTCCTACACACCAGCCGCTCTTCATCCTCCTCTTCCTCCTCTCCTACACACCAGCCGCTCTTCATCCTCCTCTTCCTCATCTCCTACACACCAGCCGCTCTTCATCCTCCTCTTCCTCCTCTCCTACACACCAGCTGCTCTTCATCCTCCTCTTCCTCATCTCCTACACACCAGCTGCTCTTCATCCTCCTCTTCCTCCTCTCCTACACACCAGCTGCTCTTCATCCTCCTCTTCCTCATCTCCTACACACCAGCCGCTCTTCATCCTCCTCTTCCTCCTCTCCTACACACCAGCCGCTCTTCATCCTCCTCTTCCTCCTCTCCTACACACCAGCCGCTCTTCATCCTCCTCCTCCTCCTCTCCTACACACCAGCCGCTCTTCATCCTCCTCCTCCTCTCCTACACACCAGCCGCTCTTCATCCTCCTCTTCCTCCTCTCCTACACACCAGCTGCTCTTCATCCTCCTCTTCCTCCTCTCCTACACACCAGCCGCTCTTCATCCTCCTCTTCCTCCTCTCCTACACACCAGCAGCTCTTCATCCTCCTCCTCCTCCTCTCCTACACACCAGCCTCTCTTCATCCTCCTCTTCCTCCTCTCCTACACACCAGCCGCTCTTCATCCTCCTCTTCCTCCTCTCCTACACACCAGCCGCTCTTCATCCTCCTCATCCTCCTCTTCCTCTTCTCCTACACACCAGCCGCTCTTCATCCTCCTCTTCCTCATCTCCTACACACCAGCCGCTCTTCATCCTCCTCTTCCTCCTCTCCTACACACCAGCCTCTCTTCATCCTCCTCTTCCTCCTCTCCTACACACCAGCCTCTTCCTCCTCTCCTACACACCAGCCGCTCTTCATCCTCCTCTTCCTCCTCTCCTACACACCAGCCGCTCTTCATCCTCCTCTTCCTCCTCTCCTACACACCAGCCGCTCTTCATCCTCCTCTTCCTCATCTCCTACACACCAGCCGCTCTTCATCCTCCTCTTCCTCCTCCTCCTCTCCTACACACCAGCCGCTCTTGATCCTCCTCTTCCTCCTCTCCTACACACCAGCCGCTCTTCATCCTCCTCTTCCTCCTCCTCCTCTCCTACACACTAGCCGCTCTTCATCCTCATCTTCCTCATCTCCTACACACCAGCCTCTCTTCATCCTCCTCTTCCTCCTCTCCTACACACCAGCCGCTCTTCATCCTCCTCTTCCTTATCTCCTACACACCAGCCTCTCTTCATCTTCCTCTTCCTCCTCTCCTACACACCAGCCGCTCTTCATCCTCCTCTTCCTCATCTCCTACACACCAGCCGCTCTTCATCCTCCTCTTCCTCCTCTCCTACACACCAGCCGCTCTTCATCCTCCTCTTCCTCCTCTCCTACACACCAGCCGCTCTTCATCCTCCTCTTCCTCATCTCCTACACACCAGCCGCTCTTCATCCTCCTCTTCCTCCTCTCCTACACACCAGCCGCTCTTCATCCTCCTCTTCCTCATCTCCTACACACCAGCCGCTCTTCATCCTCCTCTTCCTCCTCTCCTACACACCAGCTGCTCTTCATCCTCCTCTTCCTCATCTCCTACACACCAGCCGCTCTTCATCCTCCTCTTCCTCCTCTCCTACACACCAGCTGCTCTTCATCCTCCTCTTCCTCCTCTCCTACACACCAGCCGCTCTTCATCCTCCTCTTCCTCCTCTCCTACACACCAGCCGCTCTTCATCCTCCTCTTCCTCATCTCCTACACACCAGCCGCTCTTCATCCTCCTCTTCCTCCTCTCCTACACACCAGCCGCTCTTCATCCTCCTCTTCCTCATCTCCTACACACCAGCTGCTCTTCATCCTCTTCCTCCTCTCCTACACACCAGCTGCTCTTCATCCTCCTCTTCCTCATCTCCTACACACCAGCCGCTCTTCATCCTCCTCTTTCTCCTCTCCTACAGACCAGCCGCTCTTCATCCTCCTCTTCCTCCTCTCCTACACACCAGCCGCTCTTCATCCTCCTCCTCCTCCTCTCCTACACACCAGCCGCTCTTCATCCTCCTCTTCCTCCTCTCCTACACACCAGCTGCTCTTCATCCTCCTCTTCCTCCTCTCCTACACACCAGCCGCTCTTCATCCTCCTCTTCCTCCTCTCCTACACACCAGCCGCTCTTCATCCTCCTCTTCCTCCTCTCCTACACACCAGCAGCTCTTCATCCTCCTCCTCCTCCTCTCCTACACACCAGCCTCTCTTCATCCTCCTCTTCCTCCTCTCCTACACACCAGCTGCTCTTCATCCTCCTCTTCCTCATCTCCTACACACCAGCCGCTCTTCATCCTCCTCTTCCTCCTCTCCTACACACCAGCCGCTCTTCATCCTCCTCTTCCTCCTCTCCTACACACCAGCCGCTCTTCATCCTCCTCTTCCTCCTCTCCTACACACCAGCTGCTCTTCATCCTCCTCTTCCTCCTCTCCTACACACCAGCCGCTCTTCATCCTCCTCTTCCTCCTCTCCTACACACCAGCCGCTCTTCATCCTCCTCTTCCTCATCTCCTACACACCAGCCGCTCTTCATCCTCCTCTTCCTCCTCTCCTACACACCAGCCGCTCTTCATCCTCCTCTTCCTCATCTCCTACACACCAGCTGCTCTTCATCCTCTTCCTCCTCTCCTACACACCAGCTGCTCTTCATCCTCCTCTTCCTCATCTCCTACACACCAGCCGCTCTTCATCCTCCTCTTTCTCCTCTCCTACAGACCAGCCGCTCTTCATCCTCCTCTTCCTCCTCTCCTACACACCAGCCGCTCTTCATCCTCCTCCTCCTCCTCTCCTACACACCAGCCGCTCTTCATCCTCCTCTTCCTCCTCTCCTACACACCAGCTGCTCTTCATCCTCCTCTTCCTCCTCTCCTACACACCAGCCGCTCTTCATCCTCCTCTTCCTCCTCTCCTACACACCAGCCGCTCTTCATCCTCCTCTTCCTCCTCTCCTACACACCAGCAGCTCTTCATCCTCCTCCTCCTCCTCTCCTACACACCAGCCTCTCTTCATCCTCCTCTTCCTCCTCTCCTACACACCAGCTGCTCTTCATCCTCCTCTTCCTCATCTCCTACACACCAGCCGCTCTTCATCCTCCTCTTCCTCCTCTCCTACACACCAGCCGCTCTTCATCCTCCTCTTCCTCCTCTCCTACACACCAGCCGCTCTTCATCCTCCTCTTCCTCCTCTCCTACACACCAGCCGCTCTTCATCCTCCTCTTCCTCCTCTCCTACACACCAGCCGCTCTTCATCCTCCTCTTCCTCATCTCCTACACACCAGCCGCTCTTCATCCTCCTCTTCCTCCTCTCCTACACACCAGCTGCTCTTCATCCTCCTCTTCCTCATCTCCTACACACCAGCTGCTCTTCATCCTCCTCTTCCTCCTCTCCTACACACCAGCTGCTCTTCATCCTCCTCTTCCTCATCTCCTACACACCAGCCGCTCTTCATCCTCCTCTTCCTCCTCTCCTACACACCAGCCGCTCTTCATCCTCCTCTTCCTCCTCTCCTACACACCAGCCGCTCTTCATCCTCCTCCTCCTCCTCTCCTACACACCAGCCGCTCTTCATCCTCCTCCTCCTCTCCTACACACCAGCCGCTCTTCATCCTCCTCTTCCTCCTCTCCTACACACCAGCTGCTCTTCATCCTCCTCTTCCTCCTCTCCTACACACCAGCCGCTCTTCATCCTCCTCTTCCTCCTCTCCTACACACCAGCAGCTCTTCATCCTCCTCCTCCTCCTCTCCTACACACCAGCCTCTCTTCATCCTCCTCTTCCTCCTCTCCTACACACCAGCCGCTCTTCATCCTCCTCTTCCTCCTCTCCTACACACCAGCCGCTCTTCATCCTCCTCTTCCTCCTCTCCTACACACCAGCCGCTCTTCATCCTCCTCATCCTCCTCTTCCTCTTCTCCTACACACCAGCCGCTCTTCATCCTCCTCTTCCTCATCTCCTACACACCAGCCGCTCTTCATCCTCCTCTTCCTCCTCTCCTACACACCAGCCTCTCTTCATCCTCCTCTTCCTCCTCTCCTACACACCAGCCTCTTCCTCCTCTCCTACACACCAGCCGCTCTTCATCCTCCTCTTCCTCCTCTCCTACACACCAGCCGCTCTTCATCCTCCTCTTCCTCCTCTCCTACACACCAGCCGCTCTTCATCCTCCTCTTCCTCATCTCCTACACACCAGCCGCTCTTCATCCTCCTCTTCCTCCTCCTCCTCTCCTACACACCAGCCGCTCTTGATCCTCCTCTTCCTCCTCTCCTACACACCAGCCGCTCTTCATCCTCCTCTTCCTCCTCCTCCTCTCCTACACACTAGCCGCTCTTCATCCTCATCTTCCTCATCTCCTACACACCAGCCTCTCTTCATCCTCCTCTTCCTCCTCTCCTACACACCAGCCGCTCTTCATCCTCCTCTTCCTCATCTCCTACACACCAGCCTCTCTTCATCTTCCTCTTCCTCATCTCCTACACACCAGCCTCTCTTCATCCTCCTCTTCCTCTTCTCCTACACACCAGCCGCTCTTCATCCTCCTCTTCCTCCTCTCCTACACACCAGCCTCTCTTCATCCTCCTCTTCCTCATCTCTTACACACCAGCCGCTCTTCATCCTCCTCTTCCTCCTCCTCCTCTCCTACACACCAGCCGCTCTTCATCCTCCTCTTCCTCATCTCCTACACACCAGCCGCTCTTCATCCTCCTCTTCTTCATCTCCCACACACCATCCGCTCTTCCTCCACCTCTTCCTCCTCCTCCTCTCCTACTCACCAGCCTCTCTCTTCAGCACCATCATCTGTGTCTCTTCCTCCTCCTCCTCCTCCTCCTCCTCCTCTCCTACACACTCTCTCTTCAGCACCATCATCTGTGTGTCTTCCTCCTCCTCCTCCTCTTCTCCTACACACTCTCCCTTCAGCACCATCATCTGTGTGTCTTCCTCCTCCTCCTCCTCTCCTACACACTCTCCCTTCAGCACCATCATCTTTGTGTCTTCCTCCTCCTCCTCCTCTCATACACACTCTCCCTTCAGCACCATCATCTGTGTCTCTTCCTCCTCCTCCTCCTCCTCTCATACACACTCTCCCTTCAGCACCATCATCTGTGTCTCTTCCTCTTCCTCCTCCTCCTCTCCTACACACTCTCCCTTCAGCACCATCATCTGTGTGTCTTCCTCCTCCTCCTCCTCCGCCTCTCATACACACTCTCCCTTCAGCACCATCATCTGTGTGTCTTCCTCCTCCTCCTCCTCCTCTCCTACACACTCTCTCTTCAGCACCATCATCTGTGTGTCTTCCTCCTCCTCCTCCTCCTCTCCTACACACTCTCTCTTCAGCACCATCATCTGTGTGTCTTCCTCCTCCTCCTCCTCCTCCTCCTCCTCCTCCTCTCATACACACTCTCCCTTCAGCACCATCATCTGTGTGTCTTCCTCCTCCTCCTCCTTCTCTCATACACACTCTCCCTTCAGCACCATCATCTGTGTGTCTTCCTCCTCCTCCTCCTCCTCCTCTCATACACACTCTCCCTTCAGCACCATCATCTGTGTGTCTTCCTCTTCCTCCTCCTCCTCTCCTACACACTCTCTCTTCAGCACCATCATCTGTGTGTCTTCCTCTTCCTCCTCCTCCTCTCCTACACACTCTCCCTTCAGCACCATCATCTGTGTCTCTTCCTCTTCCTCCTCCTCCTCTCCTACACACTCTCCCTTCAGCACCATCATCTGTGTGTCTTCTTACTCCTCCTCCTCCTCCTCCTCTCATACACACTCTCCCTTCAGCACCATCATCTGTGTCTCTTCCTCCTCCTCCTCCTCCTCTCATACACACTCTCCCTTCAGCACCATCATCTGTGTGTCTTCCTCCTCCTCCTCCTCCTCTCATACACACTCTCCCTTCAGCACCATCATCTGTGTGTCTTCTTCCTCCTCCTCCTCCTCCTCTTCTCCTACACACTCTCCCTTCAACACCATCATCTGTGTGTCTTCCTCCTCCTCCTCCTCCTCCTCTCATACACACTCTCCCTTCAGCACCATCATCTGTGTGTCTTCCTCCTCCTCCTCCTCCTCCTCTCATACACACTCTCCCTTCAGCACCATCATCTGTGTGTCTTCTTCCTCCTCCTCCTCCTCCTCTTCTCCTACACACTCTCCCTTCAACACCATCATCTGTGTGTCTTCCTCCTCCTCCTCCTCCTCCTCCTCTCATACACACTCTCCCTTCAGCACCATCATCTGTGTGTCTTCTTCCTCCTCCTCCTCCTCCTCTTCTCCTACACACTCTCCCTTCAACACCATCATCTGTGTGTCTTCCTCCTCCTCCTCCTCCTCCTCTCATACACACTCTCCCTTCAGCACCATCATCTGTGTGTCTTCTTCCTCCTCCTCCTCTTCTTCTCCAGGCTTGATGTGTTGAGTTCAGCTGATGTGTTTCTCTTGTTTCCCCCAGGCGTCTCGTACGCTGATCATCTTCACTTCATTGCGTGACGTTCAGCGAGCGCTTGGTTTCTGACAGAAACGAGCCGGAGGACAGAGCATCGGAGGAAGAGGATTCAGATGAGAACAACATTCCCATCACATTCCCTCTCCTCAGAGCCGCTCCGAGAGCGTCTGATGTCTCTGAGCCTTTAACAAGAGCCGTGAGACTGATGGAATGATGCTAGTCGAGGAAACCAAAAACTAGGGAGTGTGTGTGTGTGATGTCCAGCTGCTGGGAAACAGTGTAACGTGGATTGGAGTGTGTGTGTGTGTGTGTGTGTGTGTGTGTGTGTGACGTCCAGCTGCTGGGAAACAGTGTAACGCGGATTGGAGTGTGTGTGTGTGTGTGTGTGTGTGTGTGAGATGTCCAGCCGCTGGGAAACAGTGTAACGTGGATTGGAGTGTGTGTGTGTGTGTGTGTGTGTGTGTGTGTGTGTGTGTGTGACGTCCAGCTGCTGGGAAACAGTGTAACGCGGATTGGAGTGTGTGTGTGTGTGTGTGTGTGTGTGTGTGTGTGTGTGTGTGAGATGTCCAGCCGCTGGGAAACAGTGTAACGTGGATCAGAGTGTGTGTGTGTGTGTGTGTGTGTGTGAGATGTCCAGCCGTATCAGAGTGTGTAACGCGGATTGGAGTGTGTGTGTGTGTGTGTGTGACGTCCAGCTGCTGGGAAACAGTGTAACGTGGATCAGAGTGTGTGTGTGTGTGTGTGTGTGTGTGTGAGATGTCCAGCCGTATCAGAGTGTGTAACGCGGATTGGAGTGTGTGTGTGTGTGTGTGTGACGTCCAGCTGCTGGGAAACAGTGTAACGTGGATCAGAGTGTGTGTGTGTGTGTGTGTGTGTGAGATGTCCAGCCGCTGGGAAACAGTGTAACGTGGATCAGAGTGTGTGTGTGTGTGTGTGTGTGTGTGTGTGAGAGATGTCCAGCCGTATCAGAGTGTGTAACGTGGATTGGAGTGTGTGTGTGACGTCCAGCTGCTGGGAAACAGTGTAACGTGGATCAGAGTGTGTGTGTGTGTGTGTGTGTGTGAGATGTCCAGCCGTATCAGAGTGTGTAAAGCGGATTGGAGTGTGTGTGTGTGTGTGTGTGTGTGTGATGTCCAGCCGGATCGGAGTGTGTAACGCGGATTGGAATGTGTGTGTGTGTGTGTGTGTGATGTCCAGCCGGATCGGAGTGTGTAACGCGGATTGGAGTGTGTGTGTGTGTGTGTGTGTGTGTGAGTGATGTCCAGCCGGATCGGAGTGTGTAACGCGGATTGGAGTGTGTGTGTGTGTGTGAGTGATGTCCAGTCGGATCGGAGTGTGTAACGCGGATTGGAGTGTGTGTGTGTGTGTGTTTGAGTGATGTCCAGTCGGATCGGAGTGTGTAACGCGGATTGGAGTGTGTGTGTGTGTGTGTGATGTCCATCCGGATCGGAGTGTGTAACGCGGATTGGAGTGTGTGTGTGTGTGTGAGTGATGTCCAGTCGGATCGGAGTGTGTAACGCGGATTGGAGTGTGTGTGTGTGTGTGTGATGTCCATCCGGATCGGAGTGTGTAACGCGGATTGGAGTGTGTGTGTGTGTGTGAGTGATGTCCAGCCGGATCGGAGTGTGTAACGCGGATTGGAGTGTGTGTGTGTGTGATGTCCATCCGGATCGGAGTGTGTAACGCGGATTGGAGTGTGTGTGTGTGTGTGAGTGATGTCCAGCCGGATCGGAGTGTGTAACGCGGCTCACGATACAGTTAAACGCTGCCAATAGAACATCACAACTGTTTCAGTTCGTAAAGACCTTATATGTGTTTTTGTAAAGAAAACCTTCAAATATAAAAAGCATATTTTTGATATTTTATAAAATGATTTTAAAGATGTCACACAGTATATGATGGAAAATGTATTTATGTACCAAATAAAAACATGAAGCGATCTGCATCTGAACATGTGTTTATTAAATCTCAGACGCTGAGAGAATAAATGATGAACACAAGAGGGCGACTAAAGCTGAGTGTGTGTAAAGTGTTAAAGCTGAGTGTGTGTAAAGTGTTAAAGCTGAGTGTGTGTAAAGTGTTAAAGCTGAGTGTGTGTAAAGTGTTAAAGCTGAGTGTGTTTAAGGTGTTAAAGCTGAGTGTGTTTAAGGTGTTAAAGCTGAGTGTGTTTAAGGTGTTAAAGCTGAGTGTGTTTAAGGTGTTAAAGCTGAGTGTGTTTAAGGTGTTAAAGCTGAGTGTGTTTAAAGTGTTAAAGCTGAGTGTGTTTAAGGTGTTAAAGCTGAGTGTGTGTAAAGTGTTAAAGCTGAGTGTGTTTAAGGTGTTAAAGCTGAGTGTGTTTAAAGTGTTAAAGCTGAGTGTTTAAATGATTCCTCAGATCATTTGCTGTGATGAGAGTTTGATTTAGTGATCATAAAATCAGAAACACGCACAGAAAATGTGTGTGTGTGTGTGTGTGTTGTCTGATTGACCACGCTTCTCTGTCGCTCGGTTCATGTTCTTGTGAGTTCTCGTCTCACATCAGGATTCCAGCGGTCAGAGAATCTTCATGATCACAGTCATCATCACACACTGCGGACACTCAGGTTTGGCTTCGGCTCATGAAACACGAGACAGAAATCAACATGTGGAGGACAAACATCCGGACACTCTACAGTGAGTGAACAGAACCGGCACAGGAACTACACACACACACACACTCTCTCTCGCTCTCTCTCTCTCTCTCACACACACACACGCACACACTCTCTCACACACACTCACACCCACTCTCTCTCACACACACACACGCACACACTCTCTCACATTCACACACACTCTCTCTCACACACACACTCTCTCTCACACACACACGCACACACTCTCTCACACTCACACACACTCTCTCACACACGCACACACTCTCTCACACTCACACACACTCTCTGTCTGTCACACACACTCAAGTCAAGTCAAATATATTTATATAGCGCTTTTCACAATACAGATTGTATCAAAGCTGCTTCACAGTATCAGTCAAAACAACTTAACAGTGTTTGTTTATTACTGGAAAAGACATCCAAGTTTGGTAGAGCTGATCAGTGGTATGATGGGTCATTTAATTTGAAAATCCCCAACTGAGCAAACCAAAGGCAACAGTGGCAAGGAACCGAAAAACTCCATCAAGTGACCCGATGGTGTCCTAAAACTCCATCAAGTGACCCGATGGTGTCCTAAAACTCCATCAAGTGACCCGATGGTGTCCTAAAACTCCATCAAGTGACCCGATGGTGTCCTAAAACTCCATCAGATGACCCGATGGTGTCCTAAAACTCCATCAAGTGACCCGATGGTGTCCTAAAACTCCATCAGATGACCCGATGGTGTCCTAAAACTCCATCAAGTGACCCGATGGTGTCCTAAAACTCCATCAAGTGACCCGATGGTGTCCTAAAACTCCATCAGATGACCCGATGGTGTCCTAAAACTCCATCAAGTGACCCGATGGTGTCCTAAAACTCCATCAGATGACCCGATGGTGTCCTAAAACTCCATCAAGTGACCCGATGGTGTCCTAAAACTCCATCAAGTGACCCGATGGTGTCCTAAAACTCCATCAGATGACCCAATGGAGAAAAAAAACCTTGGGAGAACCCAGGCTCAGTCGGGGCCAGTTCTCCTCTGGCGTTTATGAAGTAGAGGCCGAATTTACAGTAACTGTAGGATAAAATGTTTTATATGAATGCCTGGCTAAATAGATGCGTCTAGTTTTAAATGGGGAGAGCGAGTCTGAGCAACGAACAATATCAGGAAGGCTATTCCAGAGCTTCGGAGCTAAATGTGAAAATGCTCTCCCTCCTTTGGTGGATCTGGATATCCTAGGAATGACCAGAAGCCTCGAATTTAGTGATCTTAAAGAGCGCGATGGATTATAGGGCGATAGAAGATCCGTTAAATAGACTGGAGCTAAACCATTTAGGGCTTTATAAGTCAAAAGCAAGACCTTGTAATTAATACGGAACTTTATAGGTAACCAATAAAGTGATGATAGAATCGGTGTTATATGATCATATTTTCTTGACCTAGTAAGAACTCTAGCGGCTGCATTTTGCACTAACTGTAGCTTGTTTATTGAGGATGCAGGACAACCAGCTAATAAAGCATTACAGTAATCTAGTCTCGAGGTCATGAATGCATGAACTAACTGTTCTGCATCAGAGACTGATAGCATATTACGTAGCTTAGCAATGTTTCTAAGGTGGAAAAAGGCTGTTTTTGTAACATATGAAATATGCTTTTCAAAAGACAGGTTGCAGTCTAATGTAACACCCAGGTCTTTTACTGTAGCGGATAAAGTAACAGGACATCCTGATATGTTAAAGTCGTGCTGTGAAAGGTTTTGTGGACGGTTTTTAGAACCGATAAGTATTACCTCTGTCTTGTCTGGATTTAATAAACCAACTCTTATGGTTTCAGAGAAGTCTGTCACACACACTCTCTGCCACGTCTCAGGAGAGCAGTAAAGTGAACCCGCTGAGATCTCACAAACCGAGACGATGTTTACAGCTTCAACATCACAACGGCCCACATGTGTGATGCTGCTAATCAAAGATGTATTGAATATTCCATCATCATCATCATCATCATCATCATCATCATCCTCATCATCATCTCCCCTCATGCAGCGACGCAGAAGTAAGTCCAGTCGAGTCGCCTTTATTTATACAGCGCTGTTACAGCAGAGTGTGTGTCAGAGCAGCTTTACAGAGAGAACAGGACAATAATGCAGCACAGTTTGTGTCTAGAAGAGAATAGTGTCTCAGTCCAGCTTAAAGGGATAGCTCACCCTCAAGTGTAAACTCTGTCAGTAATGACTCTCCCTCATGTTGTTCAACCCTGTAAGACTTTCGTTCATCTTCGGAACACACATGAAGATATTTCTGATTAAATCTGAGAGCTGGATCACTCCTCCAGAGGCTTCTAAGGGATCGAAACTTGCCGGCCCAGAAAGTTATTAAAGACATCGTTAAAATAGTCCGAGTGACTACAGCGCCTCAACCTTAAGATTATCAAGCGACGAGAATACTTTCTGTGCGCAAAAAACAAACAAAAATAACGACTTTATTCAACTCTTCATGTTCTTCTCTGTGGGCCTCGGGTGAGTTCATGTAGTGTAACAGCGCAGCGCTTCTGGGTACGTCACACGCAGGCTCACGATTGGCCGACGCTGGTCATGTGTACGACACAGAAGCGCTGCGCTGTTACACTACGTCAGTGGTTCTCAAACTTTTTCGGTCATTCCCCACTTTGGACAAGGGGGAATTTTCAAGCCCCACTGCCCCCATCGCCCCGTCACAATGCTAATGAAATACGTAACAAGCTTAAAATGTTCCAATTTATTGAAGTAACAAGTAGTATCAGTATAGTAACAAGTTGTATCTAAATACAAACTAACTATATATCTACATCAAATAACAGCAAGTTCAAAAATAAAGAAAATGAAGTGCATCTGTGTCATAACTTGCATGAAATTCAAAAATAGAGAAAATAAAAGTGCCTCAAAAATAGAAAAGAAATAAAAGTGCCACTTTGCAATCTGTTAAAAAAAGAAAAGAAGAGAGATCCATTTGGCAAGACAGGTCTATTTATCCCTGCATTAGTGACTGCAATGAGCCTGTTTTGCATTGCACAATTTCTCAAAGCAGGGTTGCAGGCTTGATACTGCCACTCAAATCATGTTCAATGTTCAGAGAAATTTCATGTCTTGTCGTAAGCCACAACATAATGACGTCACATATTTTCCAACCCAGGCCTCAGCCCCCACTTACGCATGAAACAGCTTCCAGCGCGCCTGACTACCCATCGGCGCGAAGCATAGGCTACATATCTATGGGCGCAAAAGTTTGTTCCGCTACAATTAATATGTCGACGTCACGTCAATCATTATTTTGGGGGTGGGGAATTCCTGTTACTTGTTGTCGCCCCCGGGGGTGATCGGTCTAATAAGCGGCAACACACAGCTATAAAGACGGTTTGCTCTCACACGCGCTGCATTAATAGTCACACACACACACACACACACACACACACACACACAGACACGCGCAGTCTCTACTCTAGTGCGCGGTCTTGCTCCAGATTCCGGGAGATTGGATCTCATTTGCGGGCGTCAAGGAGCCGCTATCAATATGCGGGAGACTCCCGGAACTTCCGGGACATTTGGGATGTCTGGATAAAGATATAAAGGCATAAAAAGGAAAATTTCCTCCCGTTTGGCACGCCCCACCTGTTACGTCTCTATTCCCCACCAGTGGGGCGCGCCCCACACTTTGAGAACCGCTGCACTACGTGGAGTAAACCGTGATGTCATCGTCCAGCTCAGGTCTCATATAATGCTGTCAATGCAGGAGATCAATAATATTGAATATTACATTAAATGTTAAATTGAATGTCCCAAACTAAGCAAGCCAAGCCAAGCCAACGGCAGCAGAGGTGGAAAAGGCCTCAGTGAAGCGCGCTGTGAATAATCCAGAACACATGCAGGATCTGCAGAGTTGGATCAGGATCTCTTGATAAATCATAATTATGACATACTAAGTCATATTTATAAGCTTAAGTCGAATTGACAAAATTAGATAAAAAGTTTAAATTATGACAAAAAGTCGCAATAATAAGCTTGAAACTGGCACAGTAAGTCATAAATTATGACATACTGAGTTGTAGTTATGAAATAGCAAGTAGAAATTGTGAATTTCTATGTCATAGTTATGCCTTTTTATGTCATAATTTTGACTTTTTGTCATAAATCATGCTTTTGTAAATTATGATTTTTTCTCATGTGGCTATAATGTGCTTGCATGGTTTTGACATCATCACCTTCAGTGTGTGTGTGTGTGTGTGTGAGGAGAAAGTGTCTGGTGTTTTACAGTGCGGTGAGCTTGCGATGTTTTTAATATGTCCTGTGTGTTACTAGAAGCTGGTGTCCCTGTGGAGCAACATCTCGTTATAATGCGGATTAAAGTCGTTCGAGCGACGTCTCACATCTGCATCTCGTTGAGATCTAAACCTGAAGGCCTTTATAAGCGCTTTACTTTGATCTTTACACCCCGTTTAAAAGTGTCTCGTTCAGGAGAGTCCCTGTTTTCCTGAGCTGGTGAAAAGATTGAGTGTGTTGTGTTGTGTTGTTGAGTTGTGATGAGTTGAGTTGTTGTATTGAGCTGTGTTAATAATAATAATACGTTTATTTTATATAGCGCCTTTCAGAATACTCAAGGTCGCTTTACAATAAAGTACAAATAAACATGACATAGAAACAATAAAAATAAATTGAGATAGTGGTACATAAACATAGAAATCAAGGGAAACAAGTAGCAAAAAGCATGGAGTGCTTTGATTGTGATATGGAGTATCTTGTATTTAATACGAAAGCGTAGCAGTAGCCAATGAAGTCTGTGTAAAATCAGGGTAATGTGGGAAGATTTCTTTGTGTATGTGAGGACCCTAGCTACGCAGTTCTGGATATATTGGATATTATTTATAGATGAGTTCGGTAAGCCATAGAAAAGAGAATTGCAGTAGTCAAGCCGTGATGTGATGAAAGCGTGAACCAAGGTTTCAGCATCGCTGATATTCAGAAATGGACGTAAGCGCGCAATATTACAAAGGTGAAAGAAGGCAGACTTAGTGAGAGAGGAAATGTGTGGAAGAAAGGAAAGAGAGGAATCAAAGATTGTATTGAGTTGTGTTGAGTTGTTGTGTTGACTCATGTTGAGTTGTGTTGTGTTCAGTTGAGTTGTGTTGAGTTCAGTTGTGTTGTGTTGAGTTGTTGTGAGTTCAGTTGTTGTGTTGAGTTCAGTTGTGTTGAGTTGAATTCAGTTGTGTTCAGTTGTTGAGTCTAATGTATGAAATCATATATTCAGCTTCATTAATCAATCATTAACATGAAGTTACTGAGTCTTTAACGTTATGTTGAGTTGTGTTGTATTGTGTAGTTGAGTTGAGTTGAGTTGTGTTGAATTGTGTTGAATTGTTGAGTTGAGTTCAATTGTGTTGAATTGTTGAGTTGAGTATAGTTGTGTTAAGTTGTGTTGAATTGTTCAGTTGTGTTCAGTTGTTGAGTTCAGTTGTGTTGAATTGTTGAGTTGAGTTGAGTTCAATTGTGTTGAATTGTTGAGTTGAGTTGAGTATAGTTATGTTGAGTTGTTGAATTGTTGAGTTGAGTTGAGTTGTGTTGAGTTCAGTTGAGTTCAGTTGTGTTGTTGTGTTGAGTTGAGTTGAGTTGTGTTGAGTTGAGTTGAGTTGAGTTGTGTTGAGTTGAGTTGAGTTGTGTTGAGTTCTGTTGAGTTGAGTTGTGTTGAGTTGAGTTGTGTTGAGTTGTGTTGAATTGAGTTGAGTTGTGTTGAGTTGAGTTGTGTTGAGTTGAGTTGAGTTGAGTTGTGTTGAGTTGTGTTGAGTTGAGTTGTGTTGAGTTCAGTGTTCAGTTCAGTTCAGTTCAGTTGTGTTGAGTTGAGTTGAGTTGAGTTGTGTTGAGTTGAGTTGAGTTGTGTTGAGTTGAGTTGAGTTGAGTTGTGTTGAGTTGAGTTGAGTTGTGTTGAGTTGTGTTGAGTTGAGTTGTGTTGAGTTCAGTTCAGTTCAGTTGTGTTGAGTTGAGTTGAGTTGTGTTGAGTTGAGTTGTGTTGAGTTGTGTTGAGTTGAGTTGAGTTGTGTTGAGTTGAGTTCAGTTGTGTTGAGTTGAGTTGAGTTGTGTTGAGTTGTGTTGAGTTGAGTTGAGTTGTGTTGTTGTGTTGAGTTGTGTTGAGTTGAGTTGTGTTGAGTTGAGTTGAGTTGAGTTGAGTTGTGTGGAGTTGAGTTGTGTTGAGTTGAGTTGAGTTGAGTTGAGTTGTGTTGAGTTGAGTTGAGTTGAGTTGAGTTCAGTTGTGTTGAGTTGAGTTGTGTTGAGTTGTGTTGAGTTGTGTTGAGTTGAGTTGAGTTGAGTTGAGTTGTGTTGAGTTGAGTTGTGTTGAGTTGTGTTGAGTTGAGTTGTGTTGAGTTGAGTTGAGTTCAGTTCAGTTGTGTTGAGTTGAGTTGTGTTGAGTTGTGTTGAGTTGAGTTGAGTTGAGTTGAGTTGTGTTGAGTTGTGTTGAGTTGTGTTGTGTTGTGTTGAGTTGAGTTGAGTTGAGTTGAGTTGAGTTGAGTTGTGTTGAGTTGAGTTGAGTTGTGTTGAGTTGAGTTGAGTTGTGTTGAGTTGAGTTCTGTTGAGTTGAGTTGAGTTCAGTTGTGTTGAGTTGAGTTGTGTTGAGTTGTGTTGAGTTGTGTTGAGTTGTGTTGAGTTGAGTTGTGTTGAGTTGAGTTGTGTTGAGTTGAGTTGAGTTGAGTTGAGTTCAGTTGTGTTGAGTTGAGTTGAGTTGAGTTGTGTTGAGTTGTGTTGAGTTGAGTTGTGTTGAGTTGAGTTGAGTTGAGTTGTGTTGAGTTGAGTTGAGTTGTGTTGAGTTGTGTTGAGTTCAGTTGAGTTGAGTTGTGTTGAGTTGTGTTGAGTTGAGTTGAGTTGTGTTGAGTTGTGTTGAGTTGAGTTGAGTTGTGTTGAGTTGAGTTGAGTTGTGTTCAGTTGTTGAGTTCAGTTGTGTTGAATTGTTGAGTTGAGTTGAGTTCAATTGTGTTGAATTGTTGAGTTGAGTTGAGTATAGTTATGTTGAGTTGTTGAATTGTTGAGTTGAGTTGAGTTGTGTTGAGTTCAGTTGAGTTCAGTTGTGTTGTTGTGTTGAGTTGAGTTGAGTTGTGTTGAGTTGAGTTGAGTTGAGTTGAGTTGAGTTGAGTTGTGTTGAGTTGTGTTGAGTTGTGTTGAGTTGAGTTGTGTTGAGTTGTGTTGAATTGAGTTGAGTTGTGTTGAGTTGAGTTGTGTTGAGTTGAGTTGAGTTGAGTTGAGTTGTGTTGAGTTGTGTTGAGTTGAGTTGTGTTGAGTTCAGTGTTCAGTTCAGTTGTGTTGAGTTGAGTTGAGTTGAGTTGAGTTGAGTTGAGTTGAGTTGTGTTGAGTTGAGTTGAGTTGAGTTGAGTTGTGTTGAGTTGAGTTGAGTTGAGTTGTGTTGAGTTGAGTTGAGTTGAGTTGAGTTGTGTTGAGTTGTGTTGAGTTGTGTTGAGTTGAGTTGTGTTGAGTTCAGTTCAGTTCAGTTGTGTTGAGTTGAGTTGAGTTGTGTTGAGTTGAGTTGTGTTGAGTTGAGTTGAGTTGAGTTGAGTTGTGTTGAGTTGAGTTGAGTTCAGTTGTGTTGAGTTGAGTTGAGTTGAGTTGAGTTGTGTTGAGTTGTGTTGAGTTGAGTTGAGTTGTGTTGTGTTGTTGTGTTGAGTTGTGTTGAGTTGAGTTGTGTTGAGTTGAGTTGAGTTGAGTTGAGTTGTGTGGAGTTGAGGTGTGTTGAGTTGAGTTGAGTTGAGTTGAGTTGAGTTGAGTTGAGTTGTGTTGAGTTGAGTTCAGTTGTGTTGAGTTGAGTTGAGTTGTGTTGAGTTGTGTTGAGTTGTGTTGAGTTGAGTTGAGGTGTGTTGAGTTGAGTTGTGTTGAGTTGTGTTGAGTTGAGTTGTGTTGTGTTGAGTTGAGTTCAGTTGTGTTGAGTTGAGTTGAGTTGAGTTGTGTTGAGTTGAGTTGAGTTGTGTTGAGTTGTGTTGTGTTGAGTTGAGTTCAGTTGAGTTGAGTTGAGTTGAGTTGTGTTGAGTTGAGTTGAGTTGAGTTGTGTTGAGTTGTGTTGAGTTGAGTTGTGTTGAATTGAGTTGAGTTGTGTTGAGTTGAGTTGTGTTGAGTTGAGTTGAGTTGAGTTGAGTTGAGTTGAGTTGTGTTGAGTTGTGTTGAGTTGAGTTGTGTTGAGTTCAGTGTTCAGTTCAGTTCAGTTCATTTGTGTTGAGTTGAGTTGAGTTGAGTTGAGTTGTGTTGAGTTGAGTTGTGTTGAGTTGAGTTGAGTTGTGTTGAGTTGAGTTGAGTTGAGTTGAGTTGTGTTGAGTTGAGTTGAGTTGAGTTGTGTTGAGTTGTGTTGAGTTGAGTTGTGTTGAGTTCAGTTCAGTTGTGTTGAGTTGAGTTGAGTTGAGTTGAGTTGTGTTGAGTTGAGTTGAGTTGAGTTGAGTTGAGTTGTGTTGAGTTGAGTTCAGTTGTGTTGAGTTGAGTTGAGTTGTGTTGAGTTGTGTTGAGTTGAGTTGAGTTGTGTTGTTGTGTTGAGTTGTGTTGAGTTGAGTTGTGTTGAGTTGAGTTGAGTTGAGTTGAGTTGTGTGGAGTTGAGTTGTGTTGAGTTGAGTTGAGTTGAGTTGTGTTGAGTTGAGTTGAGTTCAGTTGTGTTGAGTTGAGTTGAGTTGTGTTGAGTTGTGTTGAGTTGTGTTGAGTTGAGTTGAGTTGAGTTGTGTTGAGTTGTGTTGAGTTGTGTTGAGTTGTGTTGAGTTGAGTTGTGTTGTGTTGAGTTGAGTTGAGTTCAGTTGTGTTGATTTGAGTTGAGTTGTGTTGAGTTGAGTTGAGTTGTGTTGAGTTGTGTTGAGTTGTGTTGTGTTGAGTTGAGTTGAGTTCAGTTGAGTTGAGTTGAGTTGAGTTGTGTTGAGTTGAGTTGAGTTGAGTTGTGTTGAGTTGTGTTGAGTTGAGTTGAGTTGTGTTGAGTTGAGTTGAGTTGTGTTGGGTTGAGTTGTGTTGAGTTGAGTTGAGTTCAGTTGTGTTGAGTTGAGTTGTGTTGAGTTGTGTTGAGTTGTGTTGAGTTGAGTTGTGTTGAGTTGAGTTGAGTTGTGTTGAGTTGAGTTGAGTTGAGTTCAGTTGTGTTGAGTTGAGTTGAGTTGAGTTGTGTTGAGTTGTGTTGTGTTGAGTTGAGTTGAGTTGAGTTGTGTTGAGTTGAGTTGAGTTGTGTTGAGTTCAGTTGAGTTGAGTTGTGTTGAGTTGTGTTGAGTTGAGTTGAGTTGTGTTGAGTTGTGTTGAGTTGAGTTGAGTTGAGTTGAGTTGAGTTGAGTTGTGTTGAGTTGAGTTGAGTTGTGTTGAGTTGTGTTGTGTTGAGTTGAGTTGAGTTGAGTTGTGTTGTGTTGAGTTGAGTTGAGTTGTGTTGTGTTGAGTTGAGTTCAGTTGTGTTGTGTTGAGTTGAGTTGAGTTGAGTTGAGTTGAGTTGAGTTGTGTTGAGTTGAGTTGAGTTGTGTTGAGTTGTGTTGAGTTGAGTTGAGTTGTGTTGAGTTGAGTTGAGTTGAGTTGAGTTGTGTTGAGTTGAGTTCAGTTGTGTTGAGTTGAGTTCAGTTGTGTTGAGTTGTGTTGTGTTGTGTTGAGTTGTGTTGAGTTGAGTTGTGTTGAGTTGAGTTGTGTTGAGTTGAGTTGAGTTGTGTTGTGTTGTGTTGAGTTGAGTTGAGTTGAGTTGTGTTGAGTTGTGTTGAGTTGAGTTGAGTTGAGTTGTGTTGAGTTGAGTTGAGTTGAGCTGAGTCGTGTTGTATTGTGTTGAGTTGAGTTGAGTTGTGTTGTGTTGTGTTGTGTTGTGTTGAGTTGAGTTGTGTTGTGTTGAGTTGTGTTGTGTTGAGTTGAGTTGTGTTGAGTTGAGTTGAGTTGAGTTGTGTTGAGTTGAGTTGAGTTATGTTGAGTTGAGTTGTGTTGTGTTGAGTTGAGTTGAGTTGAGTTAAGTTGTGTTGAGTTGAGTTGAGTTGAGTTGTGTTGAGTTGAGTTGAGTTGAGTTGAGCTGAGTCGTGTTGTGTTGTATTGTGTTGAGTTGAGTTGTGTTGTGTTGTGTTGTGTTGAGTTGTGTTGTGTTGAGTTGAGTTGAGTTGAGTTGTGTTGTGTTGTGTTGAGTTGAGTTGTGTTGAGTTGTGTTGAGTTGAGTTGTTTTGTGTTGTGTTGTGTTGTGTTGTGTTGAGTTGTGTTGTGTTGAGTTGTGTTGAGTTGTGTTGAGTTGAGTTGTGTTGAGTTGTGTTGAGTTGTGTTGAGTTGAGTTGAGTTGTGTTGAGTTGAGTTGTGTTGAGTTGAGTTGTGTTGAGTTGTGTTGTGTTGAGTTGAGTTGAGTTGAGTTGTGTTGTGTTGAGTTGTGTTGAGTTGTGTTGAGTTGAGTTGTGTTGAGTTGTGTTGAGTTGTGTTGAGTTGAGTTGAGTTGTGTTGAGTTGAGTTGTGTTGTGTTGAGTTGAGTTGTGTTGAGTTGTGTTGTGTTGTGTTGAGTTGTGTTGTGTTGAGTTGAGTTGTGTTGTGTTGTGTTGAGTTGAGTTGAGTTGTGTTGAGTTGAGTTGTGTTGAGTTGAGTTGAGTTGAGTTGAGCTGAGTCGTGTTGTGTTGTGTTGAGTTGAGTTGTGTTGTGTTGTGTTGTGTTGAGTTGAGTTGTGTTGAGTTGTGTTGAGTTGAGTTGAGTTGTGTTGAGTTGAGTTGAGTTGAGTTGAGTTGAGTTGAGTTGTGTTGTGTTGTGTTGAGTTGTGTTGAGTTGAGTTGAGTTGTGTTGAGTTGAGTTGTGTTGAGTTGAGTTGAGTTGTGTTGTGTTGAGTTGTGTTGAGTTGAGTTGAGTTGTGTTGAGTTGAGTTGAGTTGAGTAGCAGCAGCCAATGACAAACAAGAGAATGAATGATGCGTTTCCTGTGTATTCCTGAACACACACTGGCTTCTCCTCACACACTCGTGTCACTGACTTCCACTGTATGAACCAAAAACACATTCCTCAAAATATCTTTTGGTTTGAAGAAAGATGATAAATGATCATTTCGGGTTTTGTCACTGTAAATAATCCTGTCTTCTCATTTCAACTGTATTATCAGCATTCGTGCGCTTTCTGGAATCATAAGTCACTAGATATAGTGTATGAACTGCAATATTGTGCGTGTGCAGAAGTGTGTGTGTGTGTGTGTGTGTGTGTGTGTGTGTGTGTGTGTGTGTGTGTGGAGAGCGTGTTATAAACGCCGAACTCCTGCTGTGTTTCACATGTGACGCATGAAGAGCTTATTTGATTTTAATGAGCAGAGGTCAATCCTCATGACCGTCATTAACACACACACACACACACACACACACACACACACACACACAGATGGACTCTCTTTCTGAAGTGTGTTTGAGGACAGAAGAATCTTCCACCGCAGGAACAGCAGAATCGGCCAAAACCACAACGCCACAGTTCCTCTCAGAGAGACAGTGCGAACGTGACACACACACACACACACACATACACACACACACACACACACACACACACACACACACACACACACACACACACACACACACACACACACACACACACACACACACACACACACACACACACACTTCACATTCTGCTCTTCAAACACTCCACAGGAACACTAACGAGTGTGTATCCTCTGATTAAAGATGAAGATCCATCATATTCTGACAGTGAACCTGAACCCGTGTTTCTTCTGCTCCCAGAGTGACAATTCATTCTTTTTAAATACGGATTCACTAATATGTGTGAAAGTAAATTATAAAAACAAATGTATGGTGTCAACTTTTTTTTAACATCTAAACTCTAAAAAACACTGGGTTAAAAACGATGCAATTTTGGGTGGTTTTTAACCCAAGGGCTGGGTAAATATAGGACACATGTTGGGTTAATTTAACCCAGCATAATGGGTTGATTCATTTTTACTATAGAACTAGCTTTTTTTTTTTTTTTACTTCATACATTAATTAATCTTTACAGATTAACTTAAATCCTCTAAACAAATTAATAAATTCTCAATACACAACCAGGTTTGCGAGATAATTCCTTTATTTTTTAACTTAAACTTGAAATTAAACATATTTCTAAGTAATTGAAGTGTACACAAAAAACTACCCAGACATTGGGTTGTTACGCCTGACCCAGGAGCTGGGTAACATAGAAACTACCCAAACACTGAGAAAACAACCCTAAACTTTACCCGAAAGTCACAACCCAGGATCTGGGAAGAAATAATAACCCAGGAGTGTGTAACGCGGCGAATGAATGACCGTGTGTTTCTTCTGCTCCCAAAGTGACAATTCATTATTTTTTAATTCTAATATGTGTGAAAGTAAATTATAAAAACACATGTAAACATAAAGACCGTCTAAATATATCTGATTCTAGTTTCTAATTGGCTGAATCAGCAACATTTAACAAATTATGTTTTTTTTATTTACACATTTGAAAATGAACAAAAGTCATGGAATTTCACTGTATGAACCGAAAAAGACTTTTCTCAAAATATCTTTTGGTTTGGAAGAACATGATAAACGATCATCTCTAACTTTACTATAATAATAACTCATTGCATTGAACTGATCTTTCCTGAGCTCTATGGTTCGCATTATTGTGCTGATGTAATGCAGTTGTTGTGAGATCTGTGTGTAGAGCTGATGATGTTCGTTGTGTAACTCTGACACTGAGCAGATGCACGCGCATCAGCTCCTCCTCATCATCCTCATCCTCGCGCGCTGAGCTTCAGACGGCCACGCGCGCTTTCTCGCACACACACCGCTGGTTTAGCGTGTATTATGGAGCGCGGGAGTCTCGTTCTGCTGTTCATGTGTGTTTGTAGTTGCGTTCCGACAGTTTTCTCTCAGCTGAACGCCGGATCGAGAGCGGCGGCTCGCGCGCAACAGGCCGGTGCACTGCGCGCGCGGACGCGATGGACGAATAACGGGCGCGTGTTTAATCTGATGAGCCGCGGGTCCGAGTATGTGCCGCGGGAACGCGCCGCTCCACCGGAGACCGGGCTCAGGAACGGGAGCAACGCGAGCACGAGCTCCGGTGATGAAGGGATGATGTCCGATGATCCGTACGATCCCTACAAATCCATCAGGAACAGTCCCTACAACCCGTACTACAACTACTACGACTCGTACTACCGACCCAGACAGAGAAGCGCGCAGAGGCATCACGGGTACGGGACCAGGTACTTCCAGAACGGTAAGAACCAGAACAACAGCAGCACGTTCTGCCAAGGTTCTCTCAGAGCTGTGATCAAACGTTCATCCGGTGACGTTAATAGAACGTTCGTTCAAAGTTATCTGGTCTTTAATAATGTTCTCAAAATGTTAGAACAAAAACATTATCTCTCACACACACACACACACACACACACACTCTCTCTCTCTCTCTCTCTCTCTCTCTCTCTCTCTCTCTCTCTCTCTCTCTCTCTCTCAGTTCAATTCAATTCAACTCAAATGAGCTTTATTGGCATGACTGTGTAAAAATGCACAATATTGCCAAAGCAATAGACATATATAAACATATACGTAGATAAAAAAATAAAAAATTAAAACATTTCCACATTATACATAGATAGATCACAATAAAAATAAATAAATAAATAAAAATAAAAATAAGTACAGAGAGCAGTTTAAGGGAAGTAGAGGGTTCAGCCCTTGTCCCTCATATGATGGCAGGAGGACACACACACACACACACACACACACACACACACACACACACTGCGCTGCCAGGAGAATACACTCTTCTTTCTCTCCCAAAATATAACAGTTTGTTTATGAGGTTTGCTTGTTGGAATTGAGGTAAAATCTGTGATATTTGTGTGAAATAAGTATCTCTGATGTTTTTATACTTGCTGCATTTTATACTTTATACTAAAAAAAAAATGCCAAGAGGGGACCTGAAACTCTGACCGATTTCTACCTATTCAACAGGGGACTCCCATAGCCTGCAATGGAACTGTGTGTGTGTGTGTGTGTGAACAGTGAAGTGAACTGGGATTGAAGTAGTCTGTCTTATATATATATATGTATATGTGTGTGTGTGTGTGTGTGTTTGTGTATATATATATATATATATATATATACACACTACCGTTCAAAAGTTTGGGGTCAATACGATAAAAAAAAAAAGAAATTCATATTTTTCTTCACAAAGAATGCATTAAATTGAAAAAAAGTGATAATAAAGACATTTATTATAATGCAAAATATTTATTTTTTAATTAAATGCTTTTCTCTTTAACTTTCAATGAATCCTGACAAAAATGAATCACAGTTTGCACAAAAATATGAAGCAGCACAACTTATTTCAACAGTGATAATAATCATAAATGTTTCTTGATCAGTAAATCCTCATATTAGAGTGATTTCTGAAGGATCATGTGACACTGAAGACTGGAGTAATGATGCTGAAAATCACAGGAATAAATTACACTTTACTATATATTCACATAGAAAACAGTTATTTTAAATGGTAATAATATTTCACAAGAATATTACTGTTTTTACTGTATTTTTTATCAAATAAATGCAGCGTTGGTGAGCAGAATAGACTTTTCAAAAACATTTAAGACCCCAAACCTTTGAATGGTAGTGTATATATATATATTTCAGATGGGCAATGTGTGTATATATGTCTATTTTTACTTTACATTTTATACTCACTCTCTCTCTCTCTCTCTCTCTCTCTCTCTCTCTCTCTCTCTCTCTCTCTCTCTCTCTCTCACACACACACACTCACACACACACACACACACACACACACTCTCCCTCTCTCTCTCTCTCACAGACACACACATACTCTCTCTCTCTCTCTCTCTCACAGACACACACATACTCTCTCTCTCTCTCTCTCTCTCTCTCTCTCTCTCTCTCTCTCTCTCTCACACAAACACTCACACACACACACACACACACACACACACACACACACTCTCTCTCTCTCTCAAACACTCACACACACTCTCTCTCTCTCTCTCAAACACTCACACACACACACACACACACACACACACTCTCTCTCTCTCTCTCTCTCAAACACTCACACACACACACACACACACACACGCACACACTCTCTCTCTCTCTCTCTCTCTCAAACACTCACACACACACACACACACACACACACACACTCTCTCTCTCTCAAACACTCACACACACACACACACACACACACACACTCACTCTCTCTCTCTCTCACACACACACACACACACACACACACACACTCTCTCTCACACACACACACACTCACACACACACACTCTCTCTCTCTCTGTCTCACAAACACACACACACACACACACACACACACACACACACACACACACACACACACACACACACACATATCTATGTCCTGCCACTGTCGCCATTGGCTTTTGTCTTGCTTAGTTGGGGACATTTAATTTAATATTCAACAATATTATTGATCTCCTGCATTGACAGCATTATATGAGAACTGAACTGAGCTGGACGATGACATCACGGTTTTCTCCAGAGCCGCTATATACACTCACCGGCCACTTTATTAGGTACACCTGTCCAACTGCTCGTTAACACTTAATTTCTAAGCAGCCAATCACATGGCGGCAACTCAGTGCATTTAGGCATGTAGACATGGTCAAGACAATCTCCTGCAGTTCAAACCGAGCATCAGTATGGGGAAGAAAGGTGATTTGAGTGACTTTGAACGTGGCATGATTGTTGGTGCCAGAAGGGCTGGTCTGAGTATTTCAGAAACTGCTAATCTACTGGGATTTTCACGCACAACCATCTCTAGGGTTTACAGAGAATGGTCCGAAAAAGAAAAAACATCCAGTGAGCGGCAGTTCTGTGGGCGGAAATGCCTTGTTGATGCCAGAGGTCAGAGGAGAATGGCCAGACTGGTTCGAGCTGATAGAAGGGCAACAGTGACTGAAATAACCACTCGTTACAACCGAGGTATGCAGCAAAGCATTTGTGAAGCCACAACACGCACAACCTTGAGGCGGATGGGCTACAACAGCAGAAGACTTCACCGGGTACCACTCATCTCCACTACAAATAGGAAAAAGAGGCTACAATTTGCAAGAGCTCACCAAAATTGAACAGTTGAAGACTGGAAAAATGTTGCCTGGTCTGATGAGTCTCGATTTCTGTTGAGACATTCAGATGTTAGAGTCAGAATTTGGCGTAAACAGAATGAGAACATGGACCCATCATGCCTTGTTACCACTGTGCAGGCTGGTGGTGGTGGTGTAATGGTGTGGGGGATGTTTTCCTGGCACACTTTAGGCCCCTTAGTGGCAATTGGGCATCGTTTAAATGCCACGGCCTACCTGAGCATTGTTTCTGACCATGTCCATCCCTTTATGGCCACCATGTACCCATCCTCTGATGGCTACTTCCACCATGTCACAAAGCTCTAATCATTTCAAATTGGTTTCTTGAACATGACAATGAGTTCACTGTACTAAAATGGCCTCCACAGTCACCAGATCTCAACCCAATAGAGCATCTTTGGGATGTAGTGGAACGGGAGATTCGCATCATGGATGTGCAGCCGACAAATCTGCGGCAACTGTGTGATGCCCTCATGTCAATATGGACCAAACTCCCTGAGGAATGCTTCCAGCACCTTGTTGAATCTATGCCACGAAGAATTGAGGCAGTTCTGAAGGCAAAAGGGGGTCCAACCCGTTACTAGCATGGGGTACCTAATAAAGTGGCCGGTGAGTGTATATATATATGAACTACATTAATAACTTTTTACAACAACAATGAAGCATCACTGAACTGACTTAAGCTGGACTGTGACGCTGTTCTCTTCTAGACTCACACTGTGCTGCATTATTGTCCTGTTCTCTCTGTAAAGCTGCTCTGACACTCTGTGCTGTAACAGCGCTGTATTAATAGACGTGACTGGACTGGATTCTCCGCAGGTCTCCCGGATCTGGTGGTCGACCCCTACATGATCCAGGTCTCCACGTACGTCCAGAGAGTGCCGATGTACAACCTCAGATGCGCTGCGGAGGAGAACTGCCTGGCGAGGTCTAATTATAATCATTAATGATGATGATGATGATGATGATGCACTCTTAAAAATAAAGCTTCTTTATCAGCATCAATGGTTCCATGAAGAACCTCGAACATCCATGGAATCAAATGTGCTTTAGATTATTAAATGTTCTTCACATTAAGAAAAAAAACTTCTGTGGCATTGATGGAAAACCTCAAGACAGAGACATTATGGCAGTGTGCTTAAAACCACATGCTGTTTATTTACCATGTGAAGTAGAACCAGAACGAGTTGCTCTATTCTATTCATTATTCTCTAGTTCTTTAGGAAATGTTTGAAGGAATAACGTTACCTTGTCTAAAGAATCGATAATGACACATCAATCTTTTTTAATCTGTACATAACCTTATAGTCACTCAATAACTTTACAGTGACAGAACTCTTCTCTGGTTTCTCTGCTGAACTCAAGAACGGTTGAAGAACCTGATATTAAAAGTGTCAAAGTTCAGAAGTCAGAAAACGTCCTCCTGTGTTCCTCAGTTCGGCAGCAAACGCGCGAGACTACGACACCAGGGTTCTGCTGAGGTTCCCCCAGCGCGTGAAGAACCAGGGAACCGCAGACTTCCTTCCCAGCAGGCCGAGACACGCCTGGGAATGGCACAGCTGCCACAAGTGAGGAAAACACAGACAACAATAACTAATACCTGATGAAGACACGCGAGGGCGACGCTAAAGGGTTAGCTAACCCCGTGATGTACTCGCCCTCAAGCCGTTCTAGGTGTGTATAACCTTCTTATTCAGCCAACGATGTCGGAATTATATTAAAAAATATCCTGGCTCTTCCCAGCTTTTGAGGTCACTTGTCATGTGTCGGGTCAGAGGTCACCCTTCCACAAGAACTCGACTTGTGATTATAGTTTATAAAGTTATAAATATGGATATTTCTGGAGCCGTATGGATTACTGTTATGATGGATGGATGCACTTTTTTGGGCTTCAAAATCTCAGGTCCCATTCACTCCCATTATTAATAAGCTGGGAGGAGCCAGGATATTAGATTGTTCGGCTGAAAGAAAAAAAAATCATATATACCGAGAATGGCTTGAGGACGAGTACATCATGGGATAATTTTTGAGTGAAGTAATGCTTTAAAGTACATTTATATTGTAGCGAACGGAGAAAATGACAAACTCACTTAATGTTTTTAATGCTGCTTTATTACCGTGAGCACCTGTGTAACTGCCCTGCCCACACATAACTGCCCTGCCCACACATAACTGCCCTGCCCACACATAACTGCCCTGCCCACACATAACTGCCCAGCCCACACATAACTGCCCCGCCCACACATAACTGCCCCGCCCACACATAACTGCCCTGCCCACACATAAATGCCCCGCCCACACATAACTGCCCCGCCCACACATAACTGCCCCGCCCACACATAACTGCCCCGCCCACACATAACTGCCCCGCCCACACATAACTGCCCCGCCCACACATAACTGCCCCGCCCACACATAACTGCCCAGCCCAAACATAACTGCCCAGCCCACACATAACTGCCCTGCCCACACATAACTGCCCCGCCCACACATAACTGCCCCGCCCACACATAACTGCTCCGCCCACACATAACTGCCCTGCCCACACATAACTGCCCCGCCCACACATAACTGCCCCGCCCACACATAACTGCCCTGCCCACACATAACTGCCCTGCCCACACATAACTGCCCTGCCCACACATAACTGCCCTGCCCACACATAACTGCCCAGCCCACACATAACTGCCCCGCCCACACATAACTGCCCCGCCCACACATAACTGCCCTGCCCACACATAAATGCCCCGCCCACACATAACTGCCCCGCCCACACATAACTACTCGGACTATTTTAACGATGTCTTTAATAACTTTCTGGGCCGGCCAGTTTCAATCCCTTAGAAGCCTATGGAGGAGTGATCCAGCTCTCAGATTTAATCAAAAATATCTTAATTTGTGTTCCGAAGATGAACGAAAGTCTTACGGGGGTTGAACAACATGAGGGAGAGTAATAACTGACAGAGTTTTCATTTTGGGGTGAACTATCCCTTTAAGGCCCCACACAAACAGAGCACATAACACATGGAAGAACGTTCATGCACCGCTATAACACACCTGATATAGAACATAAAACAGTCTTTAGACTTGCTACAATATAACGATATGTTTGTTACACCAGCCCTAAACGACAGAAAACAACATTGCTGTGATGTGGTTTCAAATGAAGCTGCTGGAAAACAGAATAACAATTGTATGATGTGTGTTTCAGTCACTATCACAGCATGACCGAGTTCTGCCATTACGACCTGCTGGACTCCAGCACTCAGCACAGGGTCGCCGAGGGCCATAAAGCCAGCTTCTGTCTGGAGGACACGTCCTGCGACCCCGGGTACTACCGCCGCTACGCCTGCACGTCCCACACACAGGTGCGTTCCCCCCGCCTCCGCTCACTCAGCACAGGCGACACACAGCTTCATGATCTCGTCTCTCGCCGCAGGGTTTGAGTCCTGGATGCTACGACACCTACAGCGCCGACATCGACTGCCAGTGGATCGACATCACAGACGTCCAGCCCGGACGATACGTCCTCAAGGTCAGAAACCTTCACGCTTCTCTTAAAGGGATACTCCACCCAAAATGAAAGTTCTGTCATCATTTACTCACCCTCAAGTTGTTGCAAACCTGTATGAGTTTCTGAGATATTTTGAAGAACGATTGGAACTTTGGCACCATTGACTTCCATAGTATTGTTTTCTTCTGCTATGGAAGTCAATGGTGCCAAACAACTGTCTGGTTCCAATCGTTCTTTAAAATATCTTCCTTTGTGTTCAGCAGAAGAAAGAAACTCATACAGGGTTGCAACAACTTGAGGGTGAGTAAATGATGACAGAGTTTTCATTTTTGGGTGGAGTATCCCTTTAAGGATTGCTGCT
>JARWKJ010000017.1:627985-640485 GCA_029959095.1 Rhinichthys osculus
TTTGGATTAATATATAATGATATATATTATAGTTAACGGTCACATGACCTTCAGCTAAACAAGTAAAATATGTAATCTTCTTTAGTGTGTTATTTTGTGTTACTTTAAAATGATTTTTCATTTAATAATTTTTTAGGATTTAATTTCTTTTGTGTGTTTTTAAAGTGTTCATTTACACTGATTTATTTTCATTTAATGAAATGATTTAATGATTTAGCATTTTATTTTAGATGTTTTTATTTTTAATTGATTTATCTGTTTTTTTTTATGATTTTTTTTGTAAGTTTTATTTAGATTTTTTATTTTCTTTTTATGATTTAATGATTTTTTTTTGGGAAATGCTAAAATTAAAAAAATTATTTTAACGTTTTTTTTCAAGTTTCAGTAATCTTTAAAAATATATATTTTTATTTTTATTTTACAATCAACAGCTTTTCATCAACTCACAAACTCCAGTTTTGGAAGCCTTTAAGATATTTAAGTATTAAATGTTACAGGAATAATACAGTAGATTACAGTGTCGTTCTGTGGAACATTTACATCTGTTCATCTGTTTTAAAGTGACTTACGGTTCATTCAAGGTTTCCCTTTATTGGTCAGATGTGTCCTGGGAGTCGAACCCGTGTCCTGTCAATTCAATGCACATTTATTCACAATACACATCGTTTCAAAGCAGCTTTACAGAAAGTGCACATTACAGTTTACAGTTATCAGAGGAAACTGAGTTATGTATTCCAGAAATGCACATATAAAAGTCACACTTAGCTAAAAATGTATTAATTTAAACAATGTAATAATTTAAGGCAGGAACAATGAGCTCACTGAAGTAATGAATACTTGTGTGTTAACAAATGATTATGACATATAGTCAGTATAAATCTTTCATTATTATAACACACCGCATTGCTGGAGCTCATGTGAGGAGTTAGAGTCGCTGGTGTGTAACCGATGTCTCCTGTCACAGTATAAGAGCATTCCCGAACTGTGCCGGAGACACGATGGGCCGAGCGACGAGAGGCAAGGTACGACACACACACACACACACGGCTGGGATGCGGGAATCACAGGGGTTTTAGATACATTAAAATAGTATAGCCACACACTATAAAAAAAAAATTATTGGCAGGTTTTACAAGAAAACACTATTTTAGTCTTTCAACTTCAAAAGTTTGTTTAATTCAGTGCTACTTGCCGTTGCTTTGTAGTTGTGAAATTTACGTGTGAAAACTGTTTCTAAGTAAATCCTACACCAATTTTTTATAGTGTGGTGTATATTCCAAAAAACATGGTAATACCATCAAAGTAACTTGAGTTACGTAATCAGATTACTTTTTCAAGTAAGTAGTAAAGTAACGCATTACTTTTTCAATTTACAACAAAATATCGAAGTTAATTTTTCAAATAAGCAATGCTAGTTACTTTTTCCACATTTATTGACTGACAGCTCTCCTGTCCTCATGTTAAGAGAAATAAAGTGAGGAGGTGTGTGTGTATGAACGTGTGTGTGTGCAGGGTTCTCAAGTTTTATCAAAAGCTTGGAGTGAGATCACATGCGGTTAGGGGAGGAGCCTAAACGGAGCCCCCGCCCCCGCCTATCCCCGCCCCCAATTTTACCCATTGTTCATAATTAACCAGCAAAAAATTTAATTATAACAATTGGTAAATTTGATAAATGACAGAGCAATTCATCACATCAAATATAGGCCTACTCTTTAATGTTATATATTCAAAATATATAACAAATTGCTCCAAAATGTTTGGAAAAACAAATATTTTTGCATTTTTCCCTGACATCTTTGAAAAATACAAATGCAATGGCAATGATTAGGCTAATGTATGTTTTGACAGGATATACAATATTACCAAGAGCACTCTGCTTTAGCCTTAATGTAACTAGAAATACTATTAATACAGTATAATATAGAATTTAAAATAAACTGAAGAAATACATCTTCATTCCTTCCCATACCCAATAACATTTCCTTTGCCAAACTGAGCCAAAGCTTTTGGCCTGGTTGCAAAGCAGTTGTAGAGTTTTTGACTGCATCAATAATGTATACGATGGGCTATAGCCTATATTAAATGTTGTAGTCTAAAAATGTTAGGCGAGCTTTCTTCCAACTTACTTTCTCCATCACGACGTGTGTTCGCGCGATGTCGCGGTGGCCGAACTTCCGTGTGTGTTCGCGGACTTCGCGCGTCTATAAGTTGCCTAGTAACGAACGCAATCTGGCGGCAGGAAACTTATCTTTGTGTGCCTGCGCCTCGTACAACGTATATATAAAGTTTGCAGGACAACTTGGTTGGCATTGCCTTTTCAGCGTGAGAAATACACAGTGTGGCGTGTGAGCGTGTGAACTGGTTGAATTGCGTGTGTCTCACGGCCAATGCGTGAGACTTCAGAACCCTGTGTGTGTGTGTGTGTGTGAACATGATGGTTATTTTAGTTCTGCACTAAACGTGAACATGCATTTACTCGTCTCACTTGCACAAAAACTTTCGGTATTCCTCAAAATGAATGAAAACGGTCAAATGCAATCTCAGACTTTTATGCAAAACTTTTATAATTAACTATATTAAATTACACAAATATACTTTATGTATTTAATTTCACTTTATTAACCAATGTCTTTGCTGCTGACAAATGAAATGAAAATGGGAATCGTTAAAATTCAAACCATGCCCAGCCCTCAGATGTATTTGTCTTGTTTTCCAGCTCCGGCCATCAACTGGGGCCGTAACGCGGCGTCACACGGCGGAGCGGGAAACAAGCCCACCGGGATCGCCGACGTCTACAGCAAATTCAGGCCCGTCAAACGTGTGTCTCCCCTCAAACACCAGCCGGAGGAGACCGAAGCCGAGCCGAGCGTGGACCGGAGCAAAGAGGATTCTCCCTGCGCCGGCAAGAGCAAAGCCCTGGGGAGCGGAGCGCTGTTCGGGGAGCTGGAGCACTACGACCTGGACATGGACGAGATCCTCGACGTGCCGTACATCAACAAACCCAGTCAGCAGACGTCGACGCTTCCCCGCGTGGCTTCGGAGAAGAGGAGCGTCAGAGGAGCCACGCTTTCCCACTCCGAGAGCCTGAGCGCCGGGAACCAGTTCTGTGTGCTGGCGCCCGTCAACTGGCCCGACATCAGGAAGAGCAAGTCTATGGATCTCAGGGCTCAGAGCGCGGGGTTCGAGCTCAGTCACGGGTCAGACACGGATAAGCCCCGACTCTTCCCGGATAAACCCGGAGCCGACGGCGGGGAGACGGCGTTCCCGGTTCAGGGAGCCAGAGGCACGAGGGGAGCGTTCGGAGACGGAGACGAAGAAGCCAAGAAGACGCAGAACATCCTGAACATCGTGAGAGAGGGGCAGATCTCGCTGCTGGTAAGAGTCCTCCAGTATTTATAGTCAGGGTTTCATATTAACACTCGCCAATGCGGCTAAAAATCAGCTGTGGCGAGTAACGCTGTCAAATCACGAGCCAATTTGGCGTAGGGGTGTAACGGTACACAAAAATCACGGTTCGGTACGTACCTCGGTTTTAAAGTCACGGTTCGGTACGTTTTCGATACAGCAAAAAGTAAGAAATGCCAGAGAAATTTCCTATTTGTTAAAAGAAAAAATATTTTTCTAAATAAGTGAATTTTCCTTCATCTTGAAACTTTCAGGTTTATAAATGGGTGTCATCTTTGAAGGATGAATAAATAATGTTTTGGTCATCACATTAAAAATAACATTTAACTATATGAAGAGTTCAGATGCAAAAGCCATTTGAAATTTTCTTCTAGAATGATCATTTTTATCAAGCTTGTATATTTAAGTTCAGTAATTTCACTTAAATGGCAATGAAGATTACCTATTAATTGTCATTTGAGTGAAATTACTGAACATAAATATAAGCTTCATAAAAATGATAATTCTAGAAGAAAATTTCAAATGGCACTTACAGAGGCTTTTGCATCTGAACTCTTCATATAGGCTATTTATTTATATAATATTTGAGTTTTGAAGTGCTGGAAAAAGATGTGTGACGTACTTGAAAGCATTTCACAATTCCAGCCAAACTGGTTACAGTTAGTTATAGTGTTACTATATTAAATCCATGGTGGATGTTGCTGGTCTGTGGACGTAAAGTATTACTAGTTCATTCACGGCACAATGTTTCTCCTGGTGTCCACGTCAGCGCTGTTTGATCTGATAGAGATCTACGGTTAATAACGGAGAAATGTGAATGCTTCTCACTAGATCTCGCAGCGATGTTATTACTTCAGTGGCGAACTCAAATGTTTTCTTCACTGGATCTCTTAGCGCTGTGTTGTAACGGTTGTAACAGTGTCTCTTGATCGAGATCGGCTCCCGCTGCACAGATGTTGCTGCTCCGAACTGATAAACGATCCGTGAAGCACAATAGCGCAGTTTCGTTCCGCTTTCATTACGTTTGCCATTTGATGTTGCGCAACGTTGTGGTGATCGCGCCAGCGCGAATTTTGTCTACAGGAAAAATGCTCCAGGGAATCGTTCGGTTTGTATGCGTACCGAACCGGAAGCCTCGAACCGAAACGGTTCAATACGAATACATGTACCATTACACCCCTAATTTGGCGTGTTACTCACTTTACTGGCCAAATCTGCCCATTATTTATAGTTTATTAAATCTAGATTTGTTTTAGTCTCCTACAGCAGGTTTACAAAACTACTAATTTTCTCATAATATCCATTGCAGCATCAGCTCTTTTCTACGAGTGGATCTCTGAGCTGAGTGAGTGGAGGCGGGGCTCATTTGTATACCGTGCATACTAAATGAGGCAAGGGTTGCATTCAAGATATTTTAAGGCATGAAGAATCTTTTTTCAAGGAAAAAACGTTTAAATATGTCATTTTGGTGTTTTAAGGGATAAAATTATTGACCAAAGGAGGACTTTAAAGCTACCTAATGATGTTTTAGAGTCTCCTACAACAGATTTACACGCAAAGGTCAAAAAACACTTTAATTTCCTCATGATCTCCACTGCAGTCTCTCAGTGTCTGAAACGCTTCTGTGCAGATTCAGTCTCTAAGCTCCGCCTCTCTGAGAGCTGCTCTGCTGTGATTGGTCAGAAAGCAAATGCTCATTATCATATCTGAATCTCAGCTCTTGATCACAGTGATACGAACAGTAACGATGGCGAGGGTTTCACTGTCTCAATATTAGAAAACAGCGTCTCCTCGACACGAACAACACTCCTGTAGCTTGCAACGCCAAGGTCATGGGTTCGATTCCCAGGGAAAGCAAGAACTGATAATAATGTAGATGTGTATCTTGAAATGCAATGCAAGTTGCTTTGGATAAAAGCATCTGCCAAATTCATAAATGTAAATGCTTTAATAAATGAATCTGTAATTATTGACGACTTGTTTCAAGCAGTTCATAATCGCTTCTTTCTTTTAGGAGACTTTGATCTTTGTAACTTTGCAGAGCTTTTACACTCACAAACATCTCTATTACTCACTGCATGACTGGTGATAATAGCTGTAATAACCCGCTCATGTGTGTGTGTGTGTGTGTGTGTCATTGCAGCCTCACATCGCGGCGGAGAACCTGGAGCGCATCCGAGACGAGGACGGGAATAACCTCCTGCACGTGTGTGCGTCTCAGGGCCACGCCGACTGCCTGCAACACCTGACCTCGCTCATGGGCGAAGACTGCCTGAACGAGCGCAACACACACCAGCTCACGCCCGCGGGCCTCGGCGTACGGGTACGTCTGTAGCGCAACCAGGTTTCGATTCCTCGCCTGTTAGTGGTGCAACGGATCACAAACTTCACGCTTCGGATCATTTACTGTTTTTGAATCACGGATCGGATCAGCAAAAAAAAAAGTATATATAATTTTTTTTAATATATAAATTAGTGCTGGGCCGTTAACGTGCGAGTGAGACTCTTATCGGGCGATAAAAAAAATATCGCCGTTAATCAAAAGTTGGGTTGGGATCATAAATAGCTTTTTCGAATATCGTTATATTTTCGCGCAATTCTAATGTGTAGTATGACGCCGCGCCCACTGTCACAGATCGCGCAGTAGGGTATTTTCCTCTCAGGGACACAAGGTGTACTTTTACTTTGTTACGTTGGGCGACGTTCCTCTCGTTACTTTATTTTAATGCAATACGTTGTTAAATGAGTTTATTCCAAGCGCGCTGTGTCCTTGTATGGGCATGAGCGATGCTCATTTACAAATGAATCACTCTTTTGAGTCGATTCTGTTCAAAGACTTCATCAAACGAGTTGTCAGATGATCTGTCTAAATCGGTTGGCGAATCAGTTGATCTGTTCAGTTCCTCGCGCACTGAATCGTCTGAAGCGCTTTCAATTCACACTCGGAGTCGAAACAGGAAGATTTAAGAGCATCAAGAGCGTTGGATGAAGTGGCCGATCTACAGTCTAGTCTAGTGAATGCAAATCTGCAAATGCATCATATTTTTGCCAGCGATGAAGATCTTTATTAGTTGAACATCTTCGTAAGCTGTCTGTGAATGAATGATTCCACAGGACGATACATTCGATTTCATTTCATTCAGGTAATACATTGTGTGTGTATTGCGCGTGTATTGCGCAGTGGCATAATCACACGAATAGTTTACATTGATTGAAACTAATTTGTTTAAAAATGAGGCTATCGCAGTAACAAGGCAGGTTCACATAAAATTCTTATGACATATGATGACATTATTTTTTGATCTAACGAGCATTGGCGATGCAAAAACGGACTGTCGTGCGTATCAGTGTTTCCCCTAGGATTTTTTTTCGGGGGGGGGGGGGGGGGGGAGACGGCGTTCTAATTAATTGAAATAAGCTTGTCTAATTAATTGAAATAATGTATTATGAATCATTAAACGTAGACAACATTTAAAAAAAAAAATATGAAAAAAAATTCACACTAATTCTGTGTTGTTTTTTCTGGTAATAAAATGAAGACATAAAACACAAATGTTATCATTTATCATCAATTTTAATCATATGAAATTAAATAAACTTTTTGTCAAATAACGTGCTGCACAATGAGCTTTACTGTTAAAATTAAAACATGGATTATTCCTAAAAAAATCAGTTTTGATGATAATTTATTTGGATTAGTGTTAGTATTATTACATTGGGACATATCTAAATTCTACTGTACAATGGTAATATATTTCTGTCACGTTAAACCGAACTTTTATTTTGACGGGTTGCCGTGAAGACCTTTTGAGTTTCTGTGTGTTTGTGTCATAATGATAGTTTTTCTCAAATGAAGCGGTGAAATGATCACGAAGTGACTTTCGGAGTGGATCTAGAGTCTGGAGAGGAAGTTTATGCATTTGTGTCTTCATATAGGCAAAAAAACAGCGCAAGCGTCACACGTGCTTCAGTGTGTGTGTGTGTGTGTGTGTGGTACGTTAAATGAAACTGCGCGTCGGCTGCACCATTCATTCACACAGAACAAGCAGGATTCGTATTTAAATAGTCTTTGTGGTTTAATATCCACACACACTTGTCTACATCGCGATTTGATTTCAAGTGTACACTGAACTGCTTTCTATTTATTCCTCAAAAGATTGACAAATTCCATGAAATTCCGCGTTATACAGTAAATTTCTTTTTTATGACTGGATTTCGTCAGCAATTTAGGGGCCGCCCCCCCAAAACAATGGTAGGGGAAACACTGCGTATTGTTTTTCTTCTTCTTCCAATTAGCCTACTATGTAAAAAAAAGGACGAAAACATGTTACTTGTTCAATTAATAAACAGTTTGTTTGATGACAAATCGCTAAAGATGAAATTGGCCTCCCTTTCTGTCATTGCAGGTTATTTTTTTTTTTTTTTTTTTTTTTTTTGATATTCGACTTTTGCTCCTCGATTGTCGAATGGCATTTTTGGCAGAAATGCACATCCCTACGCGAGGCAAACTATTCTCAAAGACTTACTTTTAGTCATTATTTGGGTAGCACACATATTCTGAATGCCTTCGGGAGAATTCAAATGAGCCATTTTAATCTAGATTAATCTAGATTAATTTCAATATTAATCTAGATTAATCTAGAATAAAAAAAATAATCTATGCCCACCTCTAATATAAATGTAACTTTGCTCTTCATTTATTACTTAAAGCTCACTTGAAGCACTTCGATATCACAGCAAAAACTACTAGCCTAACTGATAAAGTTCAAACATTATTAAAAACAAGTGAACAATCAGTAGTAAAATAAGAACAAATACACAATTTACAAGCAGAGATGAATACTAAATAGGAACGTTAAAGTCTAACAGTGGTATTCAGGTACAGAAATTAATAATTAAGCCTAAATGTAAAAAAACACTATTTGTTCACTGTAGAAATTAAATATAGTTTCATCCTTTTTAAAGCTGTATTTAGTTGTTTTATCAACATTAATGACAGACGACAGTGGGAATATTAGTCTGCCGTCACTTTAAGACCGAATAACCTGACAAACATCCGGTTTCTTTCTGAACTGTTCACTCATGACAGAGCCGAGAGAACACTTGCCCAGACGGGTGTTTAGACATCATTTTGTGTTTATGTGTGTGTTCAAGAACAAGGAAACGCGAAAGAGGAATCAGTTCGGTGTTCGAGCCTCTCTCTCTCTCTCTCTCGCTCTCTCTCTCTCTCGCTCTCTCTCTCTCTCTCTCTCTCTCTCTCTCGCTCTCTCTCTCTCTCTCTCTCTCTCTCTCTCTCTCTCTCTCTCTCTCTCGCTCTCTCTCGCTCTCTCTCTCTCTCTCTCTCTCTCTCTCTCTCTCTCTCTCTCGCTCTCTCTCGCTCTCCCTCTCTCGCTCTCTCTCTCTCTCTCCCTCTCTCGCTCTCTCTCTCTCTCTCTCTCTCTCTCTCTCTCTCTCTCTCTCTCGCTCTCTCTCTCGCTCTCTCTCTCTCCCTCTCTCGCTCTCTCTCTCGCTCTCTCTCTCTCTCTCTCTCTCTCTCTCTCTCTCTCTCTCCCTCTCTCGCTCTCTCTCTCGCTCTCTCTCTCCCTCTCTCGCTCTCTCTCTCTCTCTCTCTCTCTCTCTCTCTCTCTCCGCGTGCGCTTCGGGTGTGTGCGCACAGATAACGCTCGAGTCCTGATTTTCGCTTCTTCTTCTGCGTTTGAATGTGTAAATTGGCAAGGCAAAACACTTCTAAATGATAAACCTTCATTCAATGATGTTTAAACTTAGCAGTTAATCCGCGAATCACATGCGTGCCGAACCGTGGGTCAGCTGATCCGTCCGGATCACGATCAACTGCGATCCGTCGCACCCCTACTGCCTGTACTAGTGAACTACTAAACAACAAACATGCGAAACAGACTGAACTTGTGTGTGTGTGTGTGTAGAACGGTCACCTGGAGTGTGTGCGCTGGATGGTGAGTGAGACCGAAGCCATCGCCGAGCTCAGCTGCACTCGAGAGCATCCCAGCCTCATCCATTACGCCGCTCGACACGGACAGGTGAGACTCCGCCCACACCCACAGGTGCGCTCGCGGTCACGTGACTAACCGCGCGCACTAGGGCTAACATTAGCACACTAGGGCTGCACGATTAATCTCAATTTAGATGTAATCGCACTTAAACCGATTTGGCTTATCACGATATTGAAACCGCGAAGGCTGTGATTGTCAGTTATGTGCAGCGTGTCAGTGAAGCACGGCTCAGGAAACGCGGCTCACTCTGAAAGCACTGAGTTCCACTCGCTTATAACGTGCATTTGAACATGAGAAGCATTTATGAACCTCTTGTCCAACAAAAGACAACATTTAATAACATGCTTGTGTGTGTGTGTGTGTGTGAGACGCCCTCTGGTGTTCAGATTGATATGTGGTGTGTGTGTGTGTGTGTGTGTGTGTGTGTGTGTGTGTGAGACGTCCTCTGGTGTTCAGATGGATATGTGGTGTGTGTGCATGTGTGTGAGACGCCCTCTGGTGTTCAGATGGATATGTGGTGTGTGTGTGTGTGTGAGACGCCCTCTTGTGTTCAGATGAATATGTGGGGTGTGTGTGTGTGTGTGTGTGTGTGTGTGTGTGTGAGAGAGACGCCCTCTGGTGTTCAGATGGATATGTGGTGTGTGTGTGTGAGTGAGACGCCCTCTGGTGTTCAGATAGATATGTGGTGTGTGTGTGTGTGTGTGTGTGACGCCCTCTGGTGTTCAGATAGATATGTGGGGTGTGTGTGTGTGTGACACCCTCTGGTGTTCAGATAGATATGTGGTGTGTGTTTGTGTGTGTGTGTGTGAGACGCCCTCTGGTGTTCAGAGGGATATGTGGTGTGTGTGTGTGTGAGACGCCCTCTGGTGTTCAGAGGGATATGTGTTGTGTGTGTGTGTGTGAGACGCCCTCTGGTGTTCAGATAGATATGTGGGGTGTGTGTGTGTGTGTGTGTGTGAGACGCCCTCTGGTGTTCAGATGGATATGTGGTGTGTGTGCGTGTGTGTGTGTGTGTGTGAGAGAGACGCCCTCTGGTGTTCAGATGGATATGTGGTGTGTGTGTGTGCGTGTGAGATGCCCTCTGGTGTTTAGAGGGATATGTGGTGTGTGTGTGTGTGTGTGTGAGAGAGACGCCCTCTGGTGTTCAGATGGAACATTTACTATGATCAGCCGCTGCACTGACATAAAATAATCACAGCCTTTGCCAAATTGCGTGCGGTTTCGTTGCGATTAATCATGCAGCTCTAACACACACATGTGTTTCAGGAGCGGGTCCTGCTGTGGCTCCTGCAGTTCATGCAGGAACAGGCCATTTCTCTGGACGAAGTGGATCAGAACGGGAACACGGCGGTTCATGTGGCGGCTCAGTTTGGACATCTTAGCTGCGTTCAGGTGCTCATTACATCACTATTGTTATTGCTCATACTTAAACATCGGCACGCTACTCCCCCCGCACCGTTTGTCGTAGACCCATGAAATGAGGTGTCAAATCGACCGGTTTATTGAGGAGAGGTGTGCTATGACTTTTCTAAGCGATCGGTTGTACGATGTTAGTCCGGCGGGCGATAAAACAGCCGAAAAAAAAGTCCCATAGACTTAACATTGGCACAAAATTTGTGAGATCATATCTTTGCATCAGAAGGTCAGAGACACTTGGGGTTGGGCTCTTTTGACTCTGCCTATCAAGCAGCAAATACGTAGTGACATAACAACTTCATAGCCACGCCCTAGAAACCACTTAGGACACCCTAGCAACCATAAAACAACATTTACAGGCCATATTTCAGCTCCAGAAAAATGTAGAAACATGGACTTGGGCTTTTTTGTCTCAGCCTATTTCTCTTTAAATATCATCCCATAAACTGTATAAGCACGCCTTAGCAACCATATAAGCACACCCTAGCAACCATATAAAGAACCCTAGCAACCATCCAAACACATGAATAAGTTATATCTCAAAACAGATCATTGTACAGACATGGGGGTGGGCTCTTTTGTTTTGAGTGAGAACCAGTGTAAATATCACCAACCATGGTAACTGTGTAGCCACACCCTAGCAACCGTTTAGAGCCACCTAGCAACCATATTGCAACATATACAGTGGAAGGCATATTTCAGCTCCACAATATCGTACAGACATGTTATGCAATCATGTACAACACCCTAGCAACCGAGTGCCGAGTTTTGCCACTGCAAGCACCAATCTCCACATTCTAGTTTCATCTGCACTTCGGATGCTTATTTCGTCTAGGATGCAGTAAGAACGAGAGACAGGAAGTGGCTCTCCTTCCCATTTCCTGTTGCTGTTCCTGTAGTGCTGAAAGACGTACCGGTCTGACTTGTTTTGTTCGGTTACAGACAGAAAGAAAAACACTGGTTCTCATTCACTAACCACACGTCACACAAATGTGCAAAATCAGCCTGCGAATGTTTCCACAAACAAAGTCAAGTCACCTTTATTAAAATAGCGCTTTTTACAACACAGATTGATTCAAAGCAGCTTTACAGAGATAATAAGAAATTAACGGAACAGTTTGTTTCGGCTGTACAGCACATCTAGAAGAAAAAAACCTCACAGTCCAGCTTCAGTAAGTTCAGTGATGGTTCATTTCTGTTGTAAAAAAGCTATTAATTTACTTAATTTATATATATATATATATATATATACAGCCGCTCTGGAGAAAACCGTGTTTGAGCTGCATGAAAATGTGGATAGCCCTTATATGGGTTTATGCAAATGAATGACTAACCTCGCTCGTTTAGAATACTCCAAATTCATTACCGTTATGGTAAACATATGTACGTGCAAAAATATTTGTGCGTATAAATATGAACATACATAATTCATGTTATTATTAGTGAATGAGGCCCAGTGATTGACTAACCTCATCAGGATGGGTAATGATGCTGAATATTTAAATAGTTGATGATATGCAAATGTGGACGTTCATATGTTAATGAGCTCGTGATGCTACACGTTCCATTCGCTTCCATGCGGGAGACGTTGTGTCCCAAAGGTCAAACTCACTGAACTTTGATCTGCGTTTGTGTCAGGTGAAGACGTGTGACCAACAGACGATCCAT
>JARWKJ010000017.1:645485-697985 GCA_029959095.1 Rhinichthys osculus
AAACCAACTGACCCTAAAAAAACACACATTTTTTAAATAGAGAGAGAGAGGAATTGAATTGAGAGAGGCAAAAGGGCGAGAGAGAGAGAGAGGGGCAAAAGGGAGGGTGGGTGGTTGGGCGGGCGAGAGAGAGAGAGAGAGGCAAAAAGGGCGAGAGAGAGAGAGGGGCAAAAGGGAGGGTGGGCGGGCGAGAGAGAGCGAGCGAGTGAGTGAGATAGAGAGGCAAAGAGAGAGAGAGCGAGTGAGAGAGAGACCAGCAAAGAGAGAGGATTGAACAACTTTTATTTAATCAACATTTATATATGATACACATTCACAATAATAATAAAAAATATAAAATTAAATATTCAAAACCAACTGACCCTCAAAAACCACACATAAAATAAAATAAGAGAGAGAGAGACAGGCAAAAGGGCGAGAAAGAGAGAGTGTGTTGAGAGAGAGAGAGAGAGGCATAAGAGCGAGAGAGAGAGGGAGAGAGAGAGAGAGAGAGAGAGAGAGAGAGAGAGAGAGATAGAGAGAGAGACAGGCAAAAGGGCGAGAAAGAGAGAGAGAGAGAGAGAGGCATAAGAGCGAGAGAGAGAGAGAGGCAAAGAGAGAGAGAGAGTGAGAGAGGCAAAGAGAGAGAGAGAGTGAGAGAGGCAAAGAGAGAGAGAGAGTGAGAGAGGCAAAGAGAGAGAGAGAGAGAGAGAGGCAAAGAGAGAGAGAGAGTGAGAGAGGCAAAGAGAGAGAGAGAGAGAGTGAGAGAGGCAAAGAGAGAGAGAGAGTGAGAGAGGCAAAGAGAGAGAGAGAGAGAGAGAGAGAGGCATAAGAGCGAGAGAGAGAGAGAGAGAGAGACAGGCAAAAGGGCGAGAAAGAGAGAGAGAGAGAGAGAGGCAAAGAGAGAGAGAGAGAGAGAGACAGGCAAAAGGGCGAGAAAGAGAGAGAGAGAGAGAGAGGCATAAGAGCGAGAGAGAGAGAGAGAGAGAGAGAGAGAGAGTGAGAGAGGCAAAGAGAGAGAGAGAGAGAGAGAGAGAGGCAAAGAGAGAGAGAGAGTGAGAGAGGCAAAGAGAGAGAGAGAGAGAGAGAGAGGCATAAGAGCGAGAGAGAGAGAGAGAGAGTGTGTTTAAGGCTGTTGTGCTGCATGAAAATGCAGGAGACGAGTGTGTGATTTGACAGGAGGAGAGTCGTCTATAGATTTTTGTGTCCATTGTTTGGGCTTATTTGTGTGTGCTTTACTCAGTCAATCAAATATAATTGACAGCGCTGGGCTGTGTGGGTAATGTGGAGAACAGCAGCAGGAACGGTTCTGGGCGAGCGAGGGAAAGGGTTCTGCCAGACGGTGACAGTCTCTCTCTCCGCCGCACACACACACCGGCATCACCTCTCATCGTGCAGTCACACACACGCCTGTGAGTTACTGATGAAGATGAAGATGAAGAGCAGAACACGCCATCAGCACTCTGATATCGGTCAAATCCTTACAGCTTTAACTGCATTTCAAAACCTGTACGATAAACATCCGTTTCTGAACCACTGATATGAGTCTGTGGAGAAAAACCTGAGTCGACCAGTGACGAAAGAGACGCTCCTGCCCGTGACCTCTGACCTCTGACCTGAGGTACCCTGTCCTGGTGTCAAATCTGTATTTGACTTTCCTCTTTATTTGATCAAACTCCGTCATTCTGCTTTAATTCAACATCAGATCGTCATCATTAATGCATCATTTACTCTGATGACCCTCATAGAGATGTTCTCCACACACACTCGCGCTGAACACACACTCCAGCTCCTCCAGATCAAATATTTACATGCTGAACTCAAATCTGATCATGTTTGCCTCAGAGTTTCCCGGGAGAAGCTGACAGGAGTCATGAGCTGCGAACACACACGTTCCTCCAGGAGCGCCGATAGAACGTTCCTTCAATGTTCTCCAAACGTGGAGCGTTTTTATCCGAAATGTTTTAGTAATTTAGTTGGACGTTCGTCTAACGTTTTTTAAATGTTGCTACTTGTTTCGGAACGGTCAGAAGTAACGTTCCATAATGTTTGAAGAATGATACAATGTTCCCTTAACGTCCACATTACCAAGAAAAAACATTTGTAACATTATTATAAAATTAATGTTCCAATATTTTTTTAAAGAAAAACACAAGAAAACAAAGATTTATTTTTTTTTTAAATCAACAAAATGGGGCGTTTAGAATTTTAGAAATAATGTTTTCATAACTTAAAGGTGCTCTATGTAACTTTTCTACTAAAATTAATCCTTTTTTTATTGCCTGTGTGTGAAGGGGTTGTAATCACACATTACAATGATCCACTTGTCGGGTTTTGCTATTACCTCTGAAGGCCAGTATTCCTATCTCTATGTGAAGTCTCCGGGTCGGATTTACCGCGAAATCCACCGGATGTGACGTGCATGCGCTCCCGAGCCTCTCTCCTTATATACAGTCTATTGTAGACGGTCAGGGAGTTACGTCCGGTTAAAGGCGCACGTTTTTCGGCTTATATCTCAGTCAATCTTTGATCAATATTCCCAAGACTAAGCGTTCGTAGTGCTGGACGGGGCCTTTCGAAAGAGCCCACCCCCGAGGTCCAACTCGCCCGGCTCCCCGAGTTATAGCCGATCCGGTAGGGGGCGTCCCCGAGGCCCGCCACTCTGCAAAGGTTCCCCTGGGACCTCCTCCCCCGAATTTGAGCTCTCTGGGTCTTTGCGTTCCAGAGATACGAGCGATTTTCTTCTGAGATCGTGACGTCACCATGTTGCAATGTTGCAGCGCGCCCGATGGTTTTCTGCTAATATCTCCGCGAAAACACCACCAAAAACTATGGAACTTATATGGTTCTTTTCAGCTCGACTAGATGGTCCCAACGAGTTCAGTGCTCGCCGAATCCGTCTAGTATTCGCCGAGATATTTGCGTAATAGACGGTATTGTCTATGAGTCGAGCACGAGCGCTCTTGTAAAATTTGGTTGCAATCTGAAACATCACCACTAGAGGCCGCTAAGAGTTACATAGAGCACCTTTAAGGGAAGATTCCACTGTATCATTCTTCAAACATTATGGGAACGCTCCTATTAAGTTATGAAAACATTATTTCTAAAATTCTAAATGCCCCGTTTTTTTGTTTTGTTGAATTTAAAAAAAAAAATCTTGTTTTTTTCTTCAAAAAAATATTGGAACGTTACTTTTTAATTTTATAATGACGTTACAAATATGTTTTTTTTCTTGGTAATGCGAACGTTAAGGGAACATTCCATCATTCTTCAAACATTGTGGGAGCGTTCCTATTAACGTCCGCATAACCAAGAAAAAATATATATTTGTAACGTTTTCAACTTTTGTGAACGTTAGCAAAACATTCGTGACAAGTTTGTAATCACATGCGCAACATGTGTTTTAGTTCAAAAAGCAACACAAAAATCCATCAAGTTTCGAACCATTCCGATGAAATAAAGCGCAACATTTTCCCGCCACTAACGAGCGAACCGCAGCAGAGGCTCGAATATCTATTTTCATGAGCAGACGATCATATCTGATGTTTTTCACACACCGTGTAAAAGAGAACGAGGCCAGACTGGAGTAAACGAGCCTTCTCTCTTCCTTAAAACACTCCTTTCCAGAATAACACAGAGTTGCTGAAGCTCAACTCTACACTGATGATATCTGCACTTCCACACATCTCTGCGTACAGCTCCATTATACAAGTGTTGTCATGTTGTTTAGTCAGAATTCTGAGTTATATGTCATAGTTACATAGGCCTATGTCATAATTTTCACATAAAAAATTAGAAAATATGACAGAAAGTCCAAAGTCTGACTTAAAAAGTAGAAAAAAGTTATAATTATGACAGTCAATATAATGACATAGAAAGTCAAATTTATGACAGTCATTCTGAAATAAAAAGTCAGAATTATGACATAAAAATAATTCTGAAATAGTCCAAATTTTGATCTAAAAAGTCATAAATTCAAATTTTATGTGATAATTATGACTTTTAAGTCAATTTTGACACTTTATTTCAGAATTATGACTATTTTAGTCACAATTTAGACTGTCAGAATTTCAAACATGCATGTCAAATGTGAAATTGAGGAAATTAAGTCGAAATTCTGACTCAAAAAGAAGAAACGTCGGCTAATAAAAGTTATAATTATGACGACAAAGAGTCGATATAATGACACAAAAAGTCATAATTTGGAATTGTTTTTGTCATAATTACGATATCCGATTTACCAAAGCATTTTGTCCCGCATGTGGTGGAAATGAGCTTCTATAAATGTACAATAAACTGACGGAGAAACAGCCGTAGTTCGCGCTGATGCTGGAGATATCTCACAATTCTGACTTTAAATCACGACATTAAATCACGCAATTCTGAGATAAAAAGTCTGATTTGTGAGATAAAAAGTCCCACTTAGCTTTTTTATTTTTTTATTCTGTGGTGGAAACAAGTTTCCATAGATATGTCAAGATATTCACATAAAAAGTGATTATGTGAAATTGAGGAAATTATGACAGAACGTCGAAATTCGGACTAGAAATTGTGACTAAAAAGTTATAATTATAGATTATAAGTTATATTGTTAGTAATTCGCGCCAGTGTCGCGCGCAGTGCTGGAGACCCGCCCGTCCTGCGCAGTGAGGGCGGAGCATGAGCCGCACGAAGCGCGTCTGTCATGAGACTCGGTCACATGACTAACTCAGCACACACTCATTCTATCACTCAGAGACTTTATTCTGCTGTTGTTGTTGAAGATGGCGGAGGACAGGGAACCTGCCGCGTGGCTCGACGCGTCGCACGCGCGCTCCACGGACCCGGAGGACGGAGAGGATCTGTTCGTCAGCGCCGTGAGCAAGATGGAGGTGAGATGCGATTAAAGACGCTTGCGACGCGCTGTCGACGCGCATCGACACGCCCCGCTGTCACAGCCAATAATCAATAATCAGTGTTCATAATCAGCGAAACATCATCGGCGTATTTTCATCCGATTCTGACAGATTTCATTGAATTTCATGAGCGAGTAGAGATGCTGAGCGCGCATGCGCAACACTGGCTACTTCGGCACATCAACACTGCGTCAGATGAACGCAGAGACTAGATATTATAAATCAACAAGCCATCAGAATATGAATTAAACTTTAAAGTTTGGTGTGTGTAAAGCTGCTGAAGTGATTTCTGACTCGAACTCGCTGCATTTAAAGATTGAAATCTACAGACACATTAAAAGTGGAATGAAATAGACACTTAAAAGTGTGTCTTGGATGTTTTCTAAGTTTCCACTGATGTTATGAAAGTGCATGAAAACACAATGGTTTGCGTGTAGTGTCTCGCCTTTAAGAATTACACCATCATAATATTTATCATTCAAACCCTGTTTTCTATCAGCTATCTCATGCTTATGGAAATATCATATTTGTACTGTGTCTCGGTGTCATGTGATGCTGTGCTGGTTTACACTGGTCAGCAGATTTTGAATGACAGGAAGACCTTTCCTTCCACTTCCTGTGGATCCGGTCACGAGTGTATCCTGTGAGCCGAACACGTTTACGACAGGAGAAAGTGTGTGTGAACATTAACTTTAATGAGCTGGAGAGAAACCGTGTCACACACACTAATATGAATGTGTGTGTCTGTAGAACTGCTGAGGAACTTCTCATTAGTATCTGATTGATGTTCCAGCAGAGAGAGACTCTCGACGAGAGCGTTACTGTCCTCAGGTTCAGGTTTTGATCAGGTGTGTTTCTCTCGAAGGCCAGTCCAACATCTCCAGCAGAAACCCTCATCATCAGCAGCTCCAACGGGCCAGAACCAGAACCAGAGGAGATCTTCCTGGACGAGGATCCCGACGACCTCTTCGCTGGTGTGTGTGTGTGAGAGAGAGAGAGTGAGTGTGTGTGTGTGTGTGAGTGAGTGAGTGAGTGAGTGTGTGTGTGAGTGAGTGAGTGTGTGTGAGTGAGAGAGTGAGTGTGTGTGAGAGAGAGAGTGTGTGAGTGTGTGAGTGTGTGAGTGAGAGAGAGAGTGAGTGAGTGTGTGTGAGTGAGAGAGTGAGTGAGTGAGTGTGTGTGTGTGTGAGTGAGCGAGTGAGTGTGTGTGATAGAGAGAGTGAGTGAGTGAGTGAGTGTGTGTGAGTGAGAGAGTGAGTGAGTGTGTGTGAGCGAGTGAGTGAGTGAGAGAGTGAGTGAGTGAGAGAGTGTGTGAGTGTGTGAGTGAGTGTGTGAGAGAGAGAGTGAGTGAGTGAGTGAGTGAGTGTGTGAGTGAGAGAGAGTGAGAGAGTGAGAGTGAGAGAGTGAGTGTGTGTGTGAGTGAGCGAGTGAGTGTGTGAGAGAGAGTGTGTGAGTGAGTGAGTGAGTGAGTGAGTGTGTGTGAGTGAGAGAGTGAGTGTGTGTGAGAGAGAGAGTGTGTGAGTGAGTGAGAGAGTGAGTGAGTGTGTGTGAGAGAGTGAGTGTGTGAGTGTGTGAGTGAGTGAGTGAGTGAGTGAGTGAGTGAGTGTGTGTGAGAGAGAGAGAGAGAGTGTGTGTGTGTGAGTGAGTGAGTGAGTGAGAGAGTGAGAGAGTGAGAGAGTGAGAGTGAGAGAGTGAGAGAGTGAGTGTGTGTGTGAGTGAGCGAGTGAGTGTGTGTGAGAGAGAGAGTGTGTGAGTGAGTGAGTGAGTGAGTGTGTGTGAGTGAGAGAGTGAGTGTGTGTGAGAGAGAGAGTGTGTGAGTGAGTGAGAGAGTGAGAGAGTGAGTGAGTGAGTGAGTGAGTGAGTGAGTGTGTGTGAGTGAGAGAGTGAGTGTGTGTGAGAGAGAGTGTGTGAGAGAGAGTGTGTGAGAGAGAGTGTGGATCATGTGACACTGAAGACTGGAGTAATGATGCTGAAAATCACAGGAATAAATTACACTTTACTGTATATTCACATAGAGAACAGCTGATTTACACTGGAGTAATATTTCACTGTTTTACAGTATTTTTGATCAGATAAACGCAGCTTTGGTGAGCAGAAGAGACTCTTTCAGAAATTTTCTTTTTTTAAAAGTAACGTTAAAAAAAAAATATATATCTTACAGAACTCCAACTTTGAACTGAACATTCATTCTGATTCATCAAACATTGTGAACGTTACTTTTGAATGTTCTCTGAACGTTCTGAAACAATTAAAAAACGTTAGACGAACATCCAACTAAAATGTTTCAGAAAACACTCCGTGAACGATGCATAAATAATGTTTTGTTCTAACGTTTTGAGAACATTATTAAAGACCTGGACGTTCTATTGACGTCACTGTAAGAGCGTTTGATCACAGCTCTGTTCATGTGTTCTTCTCCTCAGAGGCGACGGAGGAGGTTTCTCTGGACAGTCCCGAGCGTCAGCCGATCCTGTCCGACGGCCCGTCTCCCGCCATCACTCCGGTGACGCCCACCGTTACACTGGACCCGCGGGTGTCTGAGGCGTTCGCCCGCTCGCCGGACCAGGTGACGCGCAGTGACCCCACATGACCCCGCCATGACCCCGCCGTGACCCCACGTGACCCCGCCATGACCCCGCATGAGCTCGCTGTGACCCCACATGAGCTAGCCATGACCCCACTGTGACCCCACATGAGCTAGCCATGACCCCACTGTGACCCCACATGAGCTAGCCATGACCCCACTGTGACCCCCACGAGCTCGCCATAACCCTACTGTGACCACACATGAGCTAGCCATGACCCCGCATGACACCACTGTGACCACACATGAGCTAGCCATAACCCCACTGTGACCCCACATGAGCTAGCCATGACCCCACTGTGACCCCACGAGCTTGCATTAACCCTACTGTGACCCCACATGAGCTCGCCATGACCCCACTGTGACCCCGCATGACCCCACTGTGACCCCACGAGCTCGCCATAATCCTACTGTGACCACACATGAGCTAGCCATGACCCCACTGTGACCCCACGAGCTTGCCATAACCCTACTGTGACCCCACATGAGCTCCCCATGACCCCACTGTGACCCCGCATGACCCCACTGTGACCCCACGAGCTAGCCATAACCCTACTGTGACCCCACATGAGCTAGCCATGACCCCACCGTGACCCCACATGAGCTAGCCATGACCCCCCGCCGTGACCCCACATGAGCTAGCCATGACCCCACTGTGACCCCACATGAGCTAGCCATGACCCCGCCGTGACCCCACATGAGCTAGCCATGACCCCACCGTGACCCCACATGAGCTAGCCATGACCCCACCGTGACCCCACATGAGCTAGCCATGACCCCGCCGTGACCCCACATGAGCTAGCCATGACCCCGCCGTGACCCCACATGAGCTAGCCATGACCCCGCCGTGACCCCACATGAGCTAGCCATGACCCCACCGTGACCCCAAATGAGCTAGCCATGACCCCGCCGTGACCCCACATGAGCTCACCATGACCCCGCCGTGACCCCACATGAGCTCACCATGACCCCGCCTTGACCCCACGTGACCCCGCCGTGACCCCACATGAGCTCACCATGACCCCGCCGTGACCCCACATGAGCTAGCCATGACCTTGCCGTGACCCCACATGAGCTCACCATGACCCCGCCGTGACCCCACATGAGCTCACCATGACCCCGCCGTGACCCCACATGAGCTCACCATGACCCCGCCGTGACCCCACATGAGCTCACCATGACCCCACCGTGACCCCACATGAGCTCACCATGACCCCACCATGACCCCACCGTGACCCCACATGAGCTCACCATGACCCCGCCGTGACCCCACATGAGCTCACCATGACCCCACCGTGACCCCACCGTGACCCCACATGAGCTCACCATGACCCCACCGTGACCCCACCGTGACCCCACATGAGCTCACCATGACCCCACCGTGACCCCACATGAGCTCACCATGACCCCACCGTGACCCCACATGAGCTCACCATGACCCCACCGTGACCCCACATGAGCTCACCATGACCCCACCGTGACCCCACATGAGCTCACCATGACCCCACCATGACCCCGCCGTGACCCCGCAGGAGCTCGTCTGATCTCCCCACTGTCTCACACAGTCTCTTCTGCTCTAGGATGAAGATGAAGAGGAGAACAGGGACACGTTTGACGTCCAGATATCGGTGTCGGACCCGGAGAAAGTTGGTAAGGAGCTTTCATGATGTTTGCGCTTCAGCGTTCCTTGTAAAATCAATAGACCTGGAAAATAAATCAAACTCTGTCATGAATGTAAAACTACAGTCTTCATTTAGACACTGAGGAAAACTGGAGCGCTAAACATGTTTATATTCAATCTTCAAATGTTTTGTTTTATATGCACTCTAAAAAACACTGGGTTAAAAACAACCCAATATGGCTGGGTAAATATAGGACAGAACACATGTTGGGCTAATTCAACCCAGCAAATTGGGTTGTTTATTCAAACCAGCATAATGGGTTGATTCATCTTTGCTATAGTAATAGCGCTTTTTTAAAAAAAAAATTCATACATTAATGAATGTTTACAGATTAACTTAAATCCTCTAAACTTAATAAATCCTCCCCTCCACCACTGGCTTGCATGATAATTCCTTTATTTTTGATAATATTTTAACAGTATAGCATATTTTATATAGTTTTTAATATATATTGGATACATTAAAGCTCATTTAACAAATATTAGAAGTAAAAATTAAACATTTAGAAGTAATTCAAGTGAATTACATAAAAACTACCCAAACATTGGGTTGTTACGTCTGACCCAGGAGCTGGGTAACATAGAAACTACAGACACTGAGAAAACAACCCAAAACATTGACCCAAAAGACTTGAATAGAAAAAATAACCCAAGATTGTTTAGAGTGTGTGCAAATATACAGTCAAACCAAACATTATTCAGACACCAGATATGATTTGTGATATTGTTCCAGTAGTGTGATCAGGACACTATAGTTCATTTCTGTAAGTGAGGAGAGCAGAATAAAGTAAACTGACATATTACACCCAAATATTCTTCATCCAGTGACTACCAGTAACAATGATTCCTCCACTTTGAGCTGATCATGTTTTGCTGAAGTGTGTTTTCTGTAATTGCTAATGCTCTTTTTACACACACACTGAACAACATGAAGCATTGCTTGGTCACTGGTTGAGCTAAACTGGTATTATCTAATTGTGGAGTTCAATTTACCAGCTGACAGATATTCAACATAATTCATGTGTGAGAGTCTAACAGAAGGACGGACAAAACCAGTCAAATATCCACTGAGTTCTGCTCAGATTTATAACCAACTATAGCGAATAAACTGATGATGTGAGAGATGTTGACGGTTCTGAGTATATTTTAGTGTGAGTGTAAAATGTTTGTTTTCCAGGTGACGGCATGAACGCGTACATGGTGTATAAAGTGTCGACGAAGGTGAGCAAGGCCTCTGGATCCTCACCTGAGATGTTCTGGATCTGCGGTGACTCTGAATCCTGTGTGTGTGTGTGTGTGTGTGTGTGTGTGTAGACCAGCCTGTCCATATTCAGCAGAGACCAGGTGTCCGTCAAGAGGCGCTTCAGTGATTTTCTGGGTTTGCACAGTAAATTAGCCTCCAAGTACATGCACATCGGCTACATCGTGCCTCCGGCTCCAGAGAAGAGCATTGTGGGTAAGTTCTGCCCCTTCACTGATGATCACAGAAGCGTCTGATTGGTTCACATTGGTGTGTGTGTTTCAGGGATGACGAAGGTCAAAGTGGGAAAGGAGGACACGTCATCGGTGGAGTTTGTGGAGAAAAGGAGATCTGCGCTGGAAAGGTATTTCAGAGAACTGATACATAAACATTCAATAACATTTTAGAAGAATATTTTAATGAATTAAATGCATTAAAAAATGAATTAAAATTAATACAAATAAATCTGCAATAGAAGATTTAATACATAAATCTTAAAATAAATATTTATATATTTTTTTTAATTAATAATAGTTAATTAAAATAAAAAATGAAATAACTAAAATAGATAAATTATCAAATAAATGTAAATGTATTCAAATTAATTATATTAAATCTGCTTTGGAAAGGTGTATCAAAGATATAATAAATATAATATTAAGAAATAATAAAATAATATTTAAAATATTTGAATAGAATATTCTTAATTGATATTATAAATATTATAAATGTATTTTTTATGAATGTATATATTGAAATATGTTATAAATGTAAAAATTAAACTGATTTAATTAATATATATAAATGAATATATAAATATTATACATTTACAAATTATTATAGATATATATTAACATTTATTATGAATTTAAAAATCAATTAAAATTAATCAAATAAATCTGCTTTAGAGAGGTATTTCAAAGAATTAATAAATACATATTTTAATAATTATTTATAAAAAAAAAATTATTTACAAAATTTAACTAACTAAACTAAGTATACAATTATTATTACTACTAATAAAATAATTAATTAATACATAAATATTAAAATATTTTATTAATAATACTAATAATTAAAGATATTAAAATTAAATTAAGAATGAATAAATAAATATTTTAATTACATATTTGTAATAAATATTAATAATAATAAAACTCAAATAAATGATGTTTTTAATGAATAATAATAGGTTAAGTGTTAGAATACCTCAGGAGTCACGTGTTCAGTGTCATTAGTTCACAGAAGAGTGTGTGCCGTCATTAGTTCACAGAAGAGTGTGTGCCGTCATTAGTTCACAGAAGAGTGTGTGTCGTCATTAGTTCACAGAAGAGTGTGTGCCGTCATTAGTTCACAGAAGAGTGTGTGCCGTCATTAGTTCACAGAAGAGTGTGTGCCGTCATTAGTTCACAGAAGAGTGTGTGCCGTCATTAGTTCACAGAAGAGTGTGTGTCGTCATTAGTTCACAGAAGAGTGTGTGCCGTCATTAGTTCACAGAAGAGTGTGTGTCGTCATTAGTTCACAGAAGAGTGTGTGTCGTCATTAGTTCACAGAAGAGTGTGTGCCGTCATTAGTTCACAGAAGAGTGTGTGCCGTCATTAGTTCACAGAAGAGTGTGTGTCGTCATTAGTTCACAGAAGAGTGTGTGCCGTCATTAGTTCACAGAAGAGTGTGTGCCGTCATTAGTTCACAGAAGAGTGTGTGCCGTCATTAGTTCACAGAAGAGTGTGTGCCGTCATTAGTTCACAGAAGAGTGTGTGCCGTCATTAGTTCACAGAAGAGTGTGTGCCGTCATTAGTTCACAGAAGAGTGTGTGCCGTCATTAGTTCACAGAAGAGTGTGTGTCGTCATTAGTTCACAGAAGAGTGTGTGTCGTCATTAGTTCACAGAAGAGTGTGTGTCGTCATTAGTTCACAGAAGAGTGTGTGTCGTCATTAGTTCACAGAAGAGTGTGTGTCGTCATTAGTTCACAGAAGAGTGTGTGCCGTCATTAGTTCACAGAAGAGTGTGTGCCGTCATTAGTTCACAGAAGAGTGTGTGTCGTCATTAGTTCACAGAAGAGTGTGTGTCGTCATTAGTTCACAGAAGAGTGTGTGCCGTCATTAGTTCACAGAAGAGTGTGTGTCGTCATTAGTTCACAGAAGAGTGTGTGCCGTCATTAGTTCACAGAAGAGTGTGTGTCGTCATTAGTTCACAGAAGAGTGTGTGCCGTCATTAGTTCACAGAAGAGTGTGTGCCGTCATTAGTTCACAGAAGAGTGTGTGCCGTCATTAGTTCACAGAAGAGTGTGTGCCGTCATTAGTTCACAGAAGAGTGTGTGTCGTCATTAGTTCACAGAAGAGTGTGTGCCGTCATTAGTTCACAGAAGAGTGTGTGCCGTCATTAGTTCACAGAAGAGTGTGTGCCGTCATTAGTTCACAGAAGAGTGTGTGCCGTCATTAGTTCACAGAAGAGTGTGTGCCGTCATTAGTTCACAGAAGAGTGTGTGCCGTCATTAGTTCACAGAAGAGTGTGTGCCGTCATTAGTTCACAGAAGAGTGTGTGCCGTCATTAGTTCACAGAAGAGTGTGTGTCGTCATTAGTTCACAGAAGAGTGTGTGCCGTCATTAGTTCACAGAAGAGTGTGTGTCGTCATTAGTTCACAGAAGAGTGTGTGCCGTCATTAGTTCCCTGATTAGAAGCGTTGAGTTTCTCGGTGTGTGAGTCTCGTGTTCTCTGTTTCCTGCGTTGCAAAGATCACTCGTGTTCGGTCTTTTGTGGCTAAAAGGTTGAGCAACAAGTATTAGGTGAATAATTATGTTTGAGCGCGGGCGTTTGCTGCTGTCACGCGGCCGGCTGGTTTTCACAAACTGATGAATCGAATAGAAATTACAGTTCGGTGAAGCGCTGACATTTCTATGGCCTTTTTATCAGGCCGTGGAGTGACGTGAAGGTCAGGTGTGTCTGTTAAAGAACTGGTGCTGATGGACGTGTGTGTGTGTGTGTGTGTGTGTGTGTGTGTGCAGGTATCTGATGAGGACCGTCAAACACCCGGCGCTGCTCAAAGACCCGGACGTCCTGCAGTTTCTGGAGAGTTCAGAGGTACTGACCCAACACAGCATCCCAATGAGTGTGTGTGTATATGAAGATCTAGTGCCTGTACACCCGAGTCAATTGTTGGTGCTTTGGATGAATAACGATAAATACTAGAAAAATATAAAATCCTGCACACTACTGGAGTTTCAAAATCACAAAAATATTTTAATACGTGGAGTTTGAAGAGAAAAGAAGATCTGGTTTTGAAAGATATTTAAAAATATATTTTAATTAATAATAATTCATTAAAATTAATTAAAATAAGTAATTGCTGTTGTAACTGTAATTTATAAAAGGTTGTAAATTAGCTTTAATACAAGCACTGATGAGCATTAGATGGATGTGTTTATTTTGTCCCTATACAAAACATTAAATTAAATAAATAAATAAAGATATTTCAAAGAATTAATTAATAAATATTTGAATAGAATACTTGTAATTAATAATAATAAGTCATTAAAATAAATACTAAATTAATCAAAAGTATTCAAAATAAATCTGCTCTGGAAAGGTATTTCAAATAATTAATTAAATAATAATTATTAACATATTCATTTATTAATAAGATAAATATTATAATATATTTTTAGAAATATTTTTTTGAAATAATACAAGTAAATAAAAAATAATACAAATTTCAAATAATTAATGAACAATAAAATAAATATTTTTTGCTTAATATTTTTAATTAATAATATTGAACTAAAATAAATGAATTAATTGAATCAAAATCAATAGATCTGCTTTGGAAAGGTATTTCAAAGAATAATAAATAAATATTAAAATAACTATTTTAACAAAATATGTTTAATTAGTAATATTGAACTAAATTAAATAAATAAAAAATCTGCTTTGGGAAGGTATTTCAAAGAATTGATTGAGTAATGAATAATATAATTATTAATTTATTAAATGTATTAAAATAAATAAATGTTACAATATATTTAAATAAAAAATTATAACAATTAATTAAAATAAATACATTAACAAGCATTTATATTTATTTGAATTATTTTTAAAGGTATTTCAAATGATTAATAAATAAATATCAAAATATTGTTAATTCATAAAATTGAACTAAAATAAATAAGTTAAATTAAAATAAATCTGCTTTTGAAATTTCAGTATTTCAAAGAATTACCACATGTATAGGCATGGCTGTTATTAATTATGATGCGCTCATAACTCTAATGATATGAAGGTGATCGATCGACTCAGGATTAATGCTGGTGTAGTTCACACTCTTTACTCTGGCACAGGGAGTGTGTGTGTGTGTGTGTGTGATGCAGGACGGGGACGCGCTGAACGCTCCGGCCCGATTGAAAGCTATTTTGCGCGCGGCCCTCTGAGAGTTTTCCACGGTGAAACGTATTAAATTGGACCAGCATTGAAATGTATAGGACTGGAGAAACTCCCGGCGCGCTGGGAAACGCTTCCCGCGGGATCGCATCTGTTAACCGGTTTGTTTGGCCTTATTTGTCATGTTGTGCAGCTGCCGCGCGCGGTTAGCACTCAGGCGCTGAGCGGCGCAGGGATATTGAGGATGGTAAACAAGGCGGCCGACGCTGTCAACAAGATGACAATCAAGATGAATGAAGCGGATGCGGTAAGAGTCTGATTTCTGGACTTGAATAATGAGACGAATTAATGAGCTGCTCTCTGGCTTGAGATGTGTGTGTGTGTGTGTGTGTGTGTGTGTGTGTGTGCGTGTGCGTGTGTGTGTGTGTGAGAGAGAGGTCATGTGACGCGTCTGTGCTCTTTATACGCAGTTAAATATGTTTACAGTGTTGCACATCCATCAGGCCTTCATGGAAATATGGATATAATAATCCTTACACACATATACAGCTATTAACTGGAATCCAATAAATTAGAACATTTACTAAAATAAATTTAATATAAACTTGTAAAATTGTAATCTAATAAGAAAATGTTTTAAAATAAAATACATGCGTAAATAAATTGGATTCAAATTCAGAAAATGAATTAAGATAAAATAATATAGATTTGATTTAAATAAATAAATAAATGAATTGTAATAAAATAAGAAAATTTAATAAAATAAAATAATTATAAATTCAATTTAAATAAATAAAATTGTAATCCAATGAGAAAATATTTTAAAACAAAATACATTTGATTTAAATGAATAAATTGTGATCAAATAAAATGTTTTAAAATAAAATAATATAAATTTGAATTCAATAAATAAATAAATTGTAATCAAATAAGAAAATGTAAAAAAATAAAATAATACAGATTTGATTTAAATGAATAAATAAATAAGATTAAAATAAACAAGAAAATATAAAATAAAATAACCTACATTTGATTTAAATAAATTTATGAAGAAATAAATTGGATTTGATGTGTATTGTGAAAAGCGCTTTACAAATAAATGTGAATTGAATTAAAATAAATAAAATAGATAAAATAATAAAAATCTGATTTAAATAAATAAATAAATTCTAATCAAATAGGAAAATCTATTATAATATAAATTTAAATAAATAAATAAAGTAGTCTAATAAGAAAGTGTATTAAAATAAAATAACATACAGTACATTTGATTTAAATAAATTGTAATCAAATAAGAAAATCTTTTAAAATGAAATCAAATAATTTAAATATGAATTTAAAAAATAAATAACTTTTAATCAAATAAGAAAAAGTATTAAAATAAAATGAAAATAAATAAATTAATTTAAATAAATTAATAGAAATGATTAAAATAATCAAGAAAATGTATTAAAATAAAATAATATACATTTGATTTAAACAAAACATTAACAAATTGTAATCAAATAAGAATATTTATTAAAATAAAATTAAAATGAATTTTTGTGTGTTATGGCTGTGTTATGGCTGTGCGTTATGGCTGTGTGTCATGGCTGTGTGTCATGGCTGTGTGTCATGGCTGTGTGTCATGGCTGTGTGTCATGGCTGTGTGTCATGGCTGTGTGTCATGGCTGTGTGTTATGGCTGTGCATTATGGCTGTGTTATGGCTGTGCGTTATGGCTGTGCGTTATGGCTGTATGGGTGTGCGTTATGGCTGTGCGTTATGGCTGTGAGTTATGGCTGTGTTATGGCTGTGCGTTATGGCTGTGTTATGGCTGTGCGTTATGGCTGTGCGTTATTGCTGTGCGTTATGGCTGTGCGTTATGGGTGTGCGTTATGGCTGTGCGTTATGGCTGTGTTATGGCTGTGTTATGGCTGTGCGTTATTGCTGTGCGTTATGGCTGTGCGTTATGGCTGTGCGTTATGGCTGTGTTATGGCTGTGTTATGGCTGTGCGTTATGGCTGTGCGTTATGGCTGTGCGTTATGGCTGTGCGTTATGGCTGTGCGTTATGGCTGTGCGTTATGGCTGTGCGTTATGGCTGTGTTATGGCTGTGTTATGGCTGTGCATTATGGCTGTGCGTTATTGCTGTGCGTTATGGCTGTGCGTTATGGGTGTGCGTTACGGCTGTGCGTTACGGCTGTGCGTTACGGCTGTGCGTTAGGGCTGTGCGTTATGGCTGTGTGTTATGGCTGTGTATTGGCTGTGTTATGGCTGTGTGTTATGGCTGTGTGTTATGGCTGTGTTATGGCTGTGTATTGGCTGTGTTATGGCTGTGTTATGGCTGTGTGTTATGGCTGTGTGTTATGGCTGTGTGTTATGGCTGTGTTATGGCTGTGTATTGGCTGTGTTATGGCTGTGTCATGGCTGTGTATTGGCTGTGTGTTATGGCTGTGTCATGGCTGTGTTATGGCTGTGTGTTATGGCTGTGTCAGCATGGCTTGGAAAGGCTCGTTCGGTCATGATTCCTCCTGAAGTGTTTCTGTGTTTCTGAAGTGGTTTGAGGAGAAACAGCAGCAGTTCGAGAATCTGGACGTCCAGCTCAGAAAGCTTCACGCGAGTGTGGAGTCGCTGGTGTGTCACAGGAAGGGTGAGCGCTTCATAACAACATCACAAATATTGTTTTATGAATTATATTAATGGTCCTATACACAGTCAGGAGTTTGGAAAACTACGTTTTTAATGTTTCTGAAAGAAATGTTTCTTCCTCTCTGGTCCGCAGAGCTGTCGGTGAACACGGTGTCGTTTGCGAAGAGCTCCGCGATGCTGGGGAACTCTGAGGATCACACGGCTCTGTCGCGAGCGCTGTCCCAGCTGGCCGAGGTGGAGGAGAAGATCGACACGCTGCACCAGGATCAGGCCTGCAACGACTTCTTCATGTTCTCCGAGCTGCTGGGAGATTACGTGCGGCTCATCACTGCCGTCAAGGTGAGCGCAGACACACTGCCGTTATCACACTACTCTACATCATACAGCAGAGTCAGGACACGTGCGTAAGGGGATAGTTCACCCAAAAATGAAAATTAGAATGATGGATAGATGCACTTTTATGACGGATAGATGCACTTTTATGATGGACAGATGCACTTTTATCATGGATAGATGCACTTATGATGGATAGATGCACTTTTATGGTGGATAGATGCACTTTTATGATGGACAGATGCACTTTTATGATGGACAGATGCACTTTTATGATGGATAGATGCACTTTTATGATGGACAGATGCACTTTTATGATGGACAGATGCACTTTTATGATGGATAGATGCACTTTTATGATGGATAGATGCACTTTTATGATGGATAGATGCACTTTTATGATGGATAGATGCACTTTTATGATGGATAGATGCACTTTTATGATGGACAGATGCACTTTTATGATGGACAGATGCACTTTTATGATGGACAGATGCACTTTTATGATGGATAGATGCACTTTTATGATGGACAGATGCACTTTTATGATGGATAGATGCACTTTTATGATGGATAGATGCACTTTTATGATGGACAGATGCACTTTTATGATGGATAGATGCACTTTTATGATGGATAAATGCACTTTTATGATGGACAGATGCACTTTTATGATGGACAGATGCACTTATATGATGGACAGATGCACTTTTATGATGGATAGATGCACTTTTATGATGGATAGATGCACTTTTATGATGGATAGATGCACTTTTATGATGGATAGATGCACTTATGATGGATAGATGCACTTTTATGATGGATAGATGCACTTATGATGGACAGATGCACTTTTATCATGGATAGATGCACTTATGATGGATAGATGCACTTATGATGGATAGATGCACTTTTATGATGACAGATGCACTTTTATGATGGATAGATGCACTTTTATGATGGATAGATGCACTTTTATGATGGATAGATGCACTTATGATGGATAGATGCACTTTTATGATGACAGATGCACTTTTATGATAGATAGATGCACTTTTATGATGGACAGATGCACTTTTATGATGGACAGATGCACTTTTATGATGGATAGATGCAGTTTTATGATGGATAGATGCACTTTTATCATGGATAGATGCACTTTTATGATGGATAGATGCACTTTTATGCACTTTTATGATGGATAGATGCACTTTTATGATGGATAGATGCACTTTTATGATGGATAGATGCACTTATGATGGATAGATGCACTTTTATGATGAATAGATGCACTTTTATGATGAATAGATGCACTTTTATGATGACAGATGCACTTTTATGATGGATAGATGCACTTTTATGATGGATAGATGCACTTTTATGATGGATATATGCACTTTTATGATGGATAGATGCACTTATGATGGATAGATGCACTTTTATGATGGATAGATGCACTTTTATGATGGATAGATGCACTTTTATGATGAATAGATGCACTTTTATGATGGATATATGCACTTTTTTATGATGGATAGATGCACTTTTATGATGGATAGATGCACTTATGATGGATAGATGCACTTTTATGATGGATAGATGCACTTTTATGATGGATAGATGCACTTTTATGATGAATAGATGCACTAATGATGGATAGATGCACTTTTATGATGGACAGATGCACTTTTATGATGGATAGATGCACTTATGATGGATAGATGCGCTTATGATGGATAGATGCACTTTTATGATGGACAGATGCACTTTTATGATGGATAGATGCACTTATGATGGATAGATGCACTTATGATGGATAGATGCACTTTTATGATGGATAGATGCACTTTTATGATGGATAGATGCACTTTTATGATGGATAGATGCACTTAGGATGGATAGATGCACTTATGATGGACAGATGCACTTATGATGGATAGATGCACTTTTATGATGGACAGATGCACTTTTATGATGGATAGATGCACTTTTATGATGGATAGATGCACTTTTATGATGGACAGATGCACTTTTATGATGGACAGATGCACTTTTATGATGGACAGATGCACTTTTATGATGGATAGATGCACTTTTATGATGGACAGATGCACTTTTATGATGGATAGATGCACTTTTATGATGGATAGATGCACTTTTATGATGGACAGATGCACTTTTATGATGGATAGATGCACTTTTATGATGGATAAATGCACTTTTATGATGGACAGATGCACTTTTATGATGGACAGATGCACTTTTATGATGGATAGATGCACTTTTATGATGGATAGATGCACTTTTATGATGGATAGATGCACTTTTATGATGGATAGATGCACTTATGATGGATAGATGCACTTTTATGATGGATAGATGCACTTATGATGGACAGATGCACTTTTATCATGGATAGATGCACTTATGATGGATAGATGCACTTATGATGGATAGATGCACTTTTATGATGACAGATGCACTTTTATGATGGATAGATGCACTTTTATGATGGATAGATGCACTTTTATGATGGATAGATGCACTTATGATGGATAGATGCACTTTTATGATGACAGATGCACTTTTATGATAGATAGATGCACTTTTATGATGGATAGATGCACTTTTATGATGGATATCTATGATGGACAGATGCACTTTTATGATGGATAGATGCAGTTTTATGATGGATAGATGCACTTTTATCATGGATAGATGCACTTTTATGATGGATAGATGCACTTTTATGCACTTTTATGATGGATAGATGCACTTTTATGATGGATAGATGCACTTTTATGATGGATAGATGCACTTATGATGGATAGATGCACTTTTATGATGAATAGATGCACTTTTATGATGGATAGATGCACTTTTATGATGACAGATGCACTTTTATGATGGATAGATGCACTTTTATGATGGATAGATGCACTTTTATGATGGATATATGCACTTTTATGATGGATAGATGCACTTATGATGGATAGATGCACTTTTATGATGGATAGATGCACTTTTATGATGGATAGATGCACTTTTATGATGAATAGATGCACTTTTATGATGGATATATGCACTTTTTTATGATGGATAGATGCACTTTTATGATGGACAGATGCACTTATGATGGATAGATGCACTAATGATGGATAGATGCACTTTTATGATGGACAGATGCACTTTTATGATGGATAGATGCACTTATGATGGATAGATGCGCTTATGATGGATAGATGCACTTTTATGATGGACAGATGCACTTTTATGATGGATAGATGCACTTATGATGGATAGATGCACTTATGATGGATAGATGCACTTTTATGATGGATAGATGCACTTTTATGATGGATAGATGCACTTTTATGATGGATAGATGCACTTAGGATGGATAGATGCACTTATGATGGACAGATGCACTTATGATGGATAGATGCACTTTTATGATGGACAGATGCACTTTTATGATGGATAGATGCACTTTTATGATGGACAGATGCACTTTTATGATGGATAGATGCACTTTTATGATGGATAGATGCACTTTTATGATGGATAGATGCACAGATGCACTTTTATGATGGATAGATGCACTTTTATGATGGACAGATGCACTTTTATGATGGATAGATGCACTTTTATGATGGATAGATGCACTTTTATGATGGATAGATGCACTTTTATGATGGATAGATGCACTTTTATGATGGACAGATGCACTTTTATGATGGATAGATGCACTTTTATGATGGACAGATGCACTTTTATGATGGATAGATGCACTTTTATGATGGACAGATGCACTTTTATGATGGATAGATGCACTTTTATGATGGATAGATGCACTTTTATGATGGATAGATGCACTTTTATGATGGACAGATGCACTTTTATGATGGATAGATGCACTTTTATGATGGATAAATGCACTTTTATGATGGACAGATGCACTTTTATGATGGACAGATGCACTTTTATGATGGACAGATGCACTTATATGATGGACAGATGCACTTTTATGATGGATAGATGCACTTTTATGATGGATAGATGCACTTTTATGATGGATAGATGCACTTATGATGGATAGATGCACTTTTATGATGATAGATGCACTTATGATGGACAGATGCACTTTTATCATGGATAGATGCACTTATGATGGATAGATGCACTTATGATGGATAGATGCACTTTTATGATGACAGATGCACTTTTATGATGGATAGATGCACTTTTATGATGGATAGATGCAGTTTTATGATGGATAGATGCACTTATGATGGATAGATGCACTTTTATGATGACAGATGCACTTTTATGATAGATAGATGCACTTTTATGATGGATAGATGCACTTTTATGATGGATATCTATGATGGACAGATGCACTTTTATGATGGATAGATGCACTTTTATGATGGATAGATGCACTTTTATCATGGATAGATGCACTTTTATGATGGATAGATGCACTTTTATGCACTTTTATGATGGATAGATGCACTTTTATGATGGATAGATGCACTTTTATGATGGATAGATGCACTTATGATGGATAGATGCACTTTTATGATGAATAGATGCACTTTTATGATGGATAGATGCACTTTTATGATGACAGATGCACTTTTATGATGGATAGATGCACTTTTATGATGGATAGATGCACTTTTATGATGGATATATGCACTTTTATGATGGATAGATGCACTTATGATGGATAGATGCACTTTTATGATGGATAGATGCACTTTTATGATGGATAGATGCACTTTTATGATGAATAGATGCACTTTTATGATGGATATATGCACTTTTTTATGATGGATAGATGCACTTTTATGATGGATAGATGCACTTATGATGGATAGATGCACTAATGATGGATAGATGCACTTTTATGATGGACAGATGCACTTTTATGATGGATAGATGCACTTATGATGGATAGATGCACTTATGATGGATAGATGCGCTTATGATGGATAGATGCACTTATGATGGATAGATGCGCTTATGATGGATAGATGCACTTATGATGGATAGATGCGCTTATGATGGATAGATGCACTTTTATGATGGATAGATGCACTTATGATGGATAGATGCACTTTTATGATGGATAGATGCACTTTTATGATGGATAGATGCACTTATGATGGATAGATGCACTTTTATGATGGATAGATGCACTTATGATGGACAGATGCACTTTTATGATGATAGATGCACTTTTATGATGGACAGATGCACTTTTATGATGGATAGATGCACTTTTATGATGGATAGATGCACTTTTATGATGGATAGATGCACTTTTATGATGGACAGATGCACTTTTATGATGGATAGATGCACTTTTATGATGGACAGATGCACTTTTATGATGGATAGATGCACTTTTATGATGGATAGATGCACTTTTATGATGGATAGATGCACTTTTATCATGGATAGATGCACTTTTATGATGGATAGATGCACTTTTATGATGGACAGATGCACTTTTATGATGGACAGATGCACTTTTATGATGGATAGACGCACTTTTATGATGGATAGACGCACTTTTATGATGGATAGATGCACTTTTATGATGGATAGATGCACTTTTATGATGGATAAACGCACTTTTATGATGGATACACGCACTTTTATGATGGATAGACGCACTTTTATCATGGATAGATGCACTTTTATAATGGATAGACGCACTTTTATAATGGATAGACGCACTTTTATCATGGACAGATGCACTTTTATGATAGATAGATGCACTTTTATCATGGATAGATGCACTTTTATGATGGATAGGCGCACTTTTATGATGGATAGATGCACTTTTATGATGGATAGATGCACTTTTATCATGGATAGATGCACTTTTATGATGGATAGATGCACTTTTATGATGGACAGATGCACTTTTATGATGGACAGATGCACTTTTATGATGGATAGATGCACTTTTATGATGGATAGATGCACTTTTATGATGGATAGATGCACTTTTATGGACTTCAAAACAAAAACTGCCATTCACTCTCATTATAAAGCTCTCATTACCTGGACATTTTTTAATATAACTCTTATTGTATTCGTCTGAAAGAAGAATGTCATAAACATCTAGGATGTCTTCAGGGTGAGTAAATCATGGGATAATTTTCATTTTTTGGTTGAATTATCCCTGTGCTTGAGGTACTTGAATTTGACTTTTTAAAATTTAAGTCCTGAAAAACCCTTGAAAACAGCCATATTTAAAAGGTACTTTAATGAATTATTGAAATAAAATATATTAGTGTTTAATTTTATTGATCAAACAATCTTTTCACACAAAATTAACTTTGCAGTCTGTCTGATATTGATATTGAGCCATTTCGCATGGCTATAAGTGTGATATTGCTCATATAAATATCCAAGTATATTATAAAGCTTTCATTCTTCAGGTCAATCATATATTAATGGAAAACAAAAATCAGTTTGAAATTTGAATAAGGAAAGCGATATCTTTGTCATAGTATCTTTTCAATGGTTAAGTTACCACAGTCATTGCTTGTGTTACTCTTTATTTGTACCATTTTATTTTATTAGTTTATTTTTATGTGTCCATTTACCTTTTTTAGAATTTAAAAGATAATAAAAATATTATTTAATAAGTGAGATCTCTGATTGTAGTCCTGCAAAACTAAAAAAGTAGTGCTTGAAAAGTCTTGAAATGTAGTTTTACAGTATCTGTACGAACCCTGATATAGTGACATACAGATCACTGATTGTGAGATATGAGATGTCAGATAGGCAGTGAAAGCACCAAAACATGAATAAAAAAAATCTGCATGATTCACAGCATCACATATTTCAGTTATTAAACTACTTCTTGTATCATATAGTGACATACAGGCTTGAAGTGCTTTGCTTGACTTTGCTTGGCGTCTGGTTTGTCTCACGGCTGGTCATGTGACACGTCATGTGTCTGCAGGGCGTGTTCGACCAGCGAATGAAAACATGGGGCAAATGGCAGGAGGCGGAGATGATGCTCCAGCGGAAGAGAGAAGCCGAAGCCAAACTACAGTACGCCAACAAACCCGACAAACTCCAGCAGGCCAAAGACGAGATCAAGGAGGTACACACACACACACACACACACACGATCCTCATGGATACGCATGACTGATATTACTGACACGAGCCGCAAGCTGCGTCTGATCCACGGATTCGTTCATGAGCTTGTGTGTAAAAATGCGTCCCAATTCACACACTTATGCACTATGACATTTTTATTTATGCACAAAAACCAAAATAAAAGTTCAGAAAACTATCGTCAAAAAGCCTGCCAAAATAAGTTTGGCTTAACTTGAAGAAATTGTGACAGAAATATTTGACTATTGTTTATTACAATGTCCCACTCAAAGTAGTAATAACAACAATAATAATACATTATTATCATTCAACCAAAATAGTTTTTCAGTCTTCATTTACAAAGTAAAGTCTGTTGTACAGCACCTTATTTGACAAATAAAAATCTTTTGTTGTAAAAATTAGATTGCACCAATCAGATCAACGTGTGATCGTCAACCAGTGGATCTCTGAGCTGAGTGAGTGAGTGGAGGCGGGGCTCATTTGCATATTCATAGAACCGCGCATACTGAATGAGGCGAGGGTGTCGAGTTACATTCAAGATATTTTAAGACATGAAGAATTTTTTTTCAAGGAAAAAACGTTTGAATATGTCATTTTGGTGATCAAAGATGAGTTTTAAAGGATCAAATTATTGACTACGGGGGACTTTAAATTAAATTAATAAACTATTTTAAAATAAGTTGGAAAAGAGTCATTTTCGGTTTTCGGTTTCGGTTTTTGAATTGATATTTCGGACATTTTGTAGAATAAATAGTGCAAAAATTCCAGCAAGAAAGAGTTCAGTGGATGATGCACGTAATTAACAACAAAAGAAGTCTGGAAAGTCGCAGCTTTAATTACGTAGCCAGTGATTATTAAATAACTGGATGACAAAATAACCTTTTAACCCTCACTCACTAGCTGGTTGCCTACATAGTGCGTAAAGCGTCATTTCAAGGGTTCAAGGGTCTTTTATTGTCATTCCACACACATTTTTACATGAAGGAACGAAACTAAATACTAAGATCCGGTCAAAACACAATATACAAACATTAATCAATAAAAACATGAGAAACTAGGGTGCATGTCTAAGCAGCTTCACCAATAAATACATAATAGGAATACAAAAAACTAGAATAGACAATGTAAGAATAAAAACAGTGCAATAATTAGTAATTAATTAAGACATAACTAGTCAAATATTATTGCACATAAAATATCTAAATAATACTGTTATTAAAAAAATGATATTATTGCTATATATTTGTGACACAGCTTGAGTTTGTGAGCGGCGCCGGGGATGATGGGAATTATCCCGCATGTTTATTTCCTTCCCTCCCTTCGGTTCATTCATATCTCTACTGTTCCTTCAACCCACGACAGCTGCAAGAGTTCATGACAGTTATTGATTCTTTTAAGCACGAAACATTTTCAGCCTCTTTAATTTCTGCATTTTCCCCGTCACGCCCCACCAAGGAGATCGAGGAGGTAGGACTGTGGCTTTGGTTTTATTTGCTGTCTTCATCATCATCATCATCATCATCTTCACGTCTGCTCTTTTACACTCTTCATGCCACTTATATTTGCATCATGCAGATCAAAGCCTAATTATGGGTTCATCAGACGCTCATGACATGCTTACACACACACTACATCTCTCACTTTAACAGCTGAGTTGTGTGTTTAATGTACATTGGCTGATGTGTTGTGTTGTTTATTTGTAGTTGTAATGCAGGATTCATTATAGATCATCACTCTCATCCATAAATGATAATCATGCGCCCACTAGATCCTCTGACCTGACGTGACTTTGTTAATTCTGATTGAGACGGACCGTTTTTCAGCTCTTATTCCTAAAGCATGTCTCCTGTGTGTGTGTGTGTGTGTGTGTGTGTTTAGTGGGAAGGGAAAGTGCAGCAGGGTGAAAGAGATTTTGAGCAGATCTCTAAAATCATCCGGCGAGAGGTTGGGAGATTCGAGGTGAGTTCAGCCGTCAGTGTGTGTGTGTGTGTGTGTGTGTGTGTGTGTGCTCTCGCCGCTAACACACCAAACGCTTGTTTCTCTGACGAGTGTCTTTTTCTCCTCACAGAAAGACAGAGTGAAGGATTTCAAAGTCGTCATCGTTAAATATCTGGAGTCACTAGTTCACACACAACAGCAGGTACGTGTCGAACCCTCGAGCTGAATATATGAATCTCGACTCCATCACCAAATACTGGATTCCACCTTTTTATCAGCGCACTTTCTTTCATTAGCAAAACCTCTGCTAATTGAATGAAGGAGCACCGGCAGTGAGGTTTAGTCCAGTGACTCTACACTGTGTCCTGACCAGACGTGACGCCGCGGCGGTGATACGCGGCCATTCGATTTTAGAAACGGTTGTATTTCTGTGATGCCGTGGCTGGAACAACAACATACAAAGTGTGATAATGATAATATCAGCTACTGATTATGTGCTTTATTTAATGTTAAATCTTAATGTGAGTTTGCGTGACCTTTTATAGGCTCTTCTGATTGGCTGATTTTTTTGATTGATTTGGTTGCGAGTGCAGTGCGCTTGCAGAGAGACTCCGCCCACACACTCTTCTGATTGGCTGATTTTTTTATTGATTTGGTTGCTAGTGCAGTGCGCTTGCAGAGAGACTCCGCCCAAGGTTATTATAGTTTTGCTTTTTTAAATTAGTTTTTATTTAATATCGTTTTCAATTTTGCTTTAAATTTAAGTTTAGTTTTAGTTAGTTTCATTAATGGTATTGTTAGTTTTAGTTTAGTTTTTATTTTGCAAACACATTTCTATTTAGTTTTTATTTTATTTAGTTTCAGTTTTAGTTTTAGTAATTATAGTTTAGCAGAGCTAACAGAACACTTCCGGTGTAGACCAAAGCGAGACGATTAATTTCAGCAAAGTTTAATGTTTGCCCAGATTACAGTTAACTCTTGTGCAGACATCTTAATAATGCAAATAAAATAATGGTTTGAGATTGAACAAAGCACAAAATAAATAGAACTTAAAAGTAGACAAGAAAAAAAATATGAAAAATTCAGACAAACCAATTCATATTAAAGATTAAATCTTGTTAAACATAGTTTACTTTTTTTCAGCTGTACATGTAGCAGAGTGGCCACTGGAACATAACAAAAAAAAACAGCTCAATTCATCTGACTACAGCCAACACAACCTGCTGTGAAGCCAGTGTAATTAAATAATAAGTATCTATGCAGTGTGTGAGTGTGCACTGTGTACATGTCTTTATATCCTGGTGGGGACTTAAACCTGAATGCACACAGACGCATGGGGACTCGTGTCACTTTGGGACCTATAGGTACACAAGCTTATAAATCATACAGAATGAGTTTTTTTTTTTTTTTTAAATGTAAAAATGGAGAAAGTTGTGTGTAAGATGGGTAAGTTTAGGGGTCTGTGTAGTGTGTGTGTGTGTGATGGGTCGGGTTAGTGTAAGGAGACAGAATATACTGTTTGTACAGTATAAAAAACCCATTACGTCTATCTATGGAGAGTCCCCACAAATATAGTGGACCAGACTGTCTCTCTGTGTGTGTGTGTGTGTGTGTGTGTGTGTGTGTGTGTGTGTGTGTGTGTGTGTGTGTGTGTGTGTGTGTGTGTGTGTGTGTGTGTGTGTGTGTGCGCGTGCTTGTTGGTGTGTCGTGTCCTGGTATTTCCTAGAATCCCTACATTGTCAATGTTAATTAAAACATGATATCTAAACATACAGAAGTACATTAAAGGGTTTTTTTGTGCTTGACGGACTTGTTTGCTGTTGCACCCGCGCATTGCAAACGGCATTCTAAAAACGCTGCGCTCAAGTTAAAAGAAGTTCAACTTCCGTCTTATTACCTTGTGTTATTTCCCATTCCACTGCCACAAACGCATCCTTTATGAACCGCCGATGTGTTCTACGTTACGGTCCTTCATTGAGCACGTCACGACACGCGGTTAATCGCCTCAGCAACTTCAAGCGCCAGGCATTTCCCTAAACAGCCAGGTCAGATTTTCCGCCAAAGTAAAGAGCTTATTAATTACGAAAACGATTATTTATTTTTGCTCATTATTATTTTATTTCAGTTAGTTTTTCAGTAACTGTTGTTAGTTTCGTTTCGTTTTAGTTTTTCATTTATTATGAATTTTTAATTTTATTTCAGTTTACGAAAATGTTTTTTGACCAATAGTTTTAGTCTTAGTTTCAGTTTTCGTTTACGAAAATAACCCTGACTCCGCCCACACACTCTTCTGATTGGCTGATATTTTATTGATTTGGTTGCTAGTGCAGTGCGCTTGCAGAGAGACTCCGCCCACATGCTCTTCTGATTGGCTGATATTTTATTGATTTGGTTGCGAGTGCTGTGCGCTTGCAGAGAGACTCCGCCCACACACTCTTCTGATTGGCTGATATTTTATTGATTTGGTTGCGAGTGCTGTGCGCTTGCAGAGAGACTCCGCCCACACTCTCTTCTGATTGGTTGGTTTTTTATTGATTTGGTTGCGAGTGCAGTGCGCTTGCAGAAAGACTCCGCCCACACGCTCTTCTGATTGGCTGATTTTTTATTGATTTGGTAGCAAGTGCAGTGTGCTTGCAGAGAGACTCCGCCCACACGCTCTTCTGATTGGCTGTGACAGAAAACTGCTTGTCGCTGGAATTACCGCATCACGTCTGGTTAAGACACAGTTTTCGAATAAAAGTTCAATGTTGTTCTAATATATTGAACTCTAGGGTTCTTGACTCCCTTTATGCCCAAAAGGTTCTATATAAGCAGAAATGTCTTACATGATTGCATAATACTTTAATGTTTAATGGGTTATTTCAATTCTTTCTGGTGATAAAGTATGTTTATGAGCTGCTTAATCCATAAAAGTAATCAGAATAAAATTAATTAAAACAAATAATTTAATTAAAGCTGTATCCTGAAAATATTCACAATATACATATAGAACCTTTTGTAGGATTTCCGGTGTAAAGGAAATCCTCTCCGGGTTAAAGTGACCTAAACACAACATGAGGGTTAAAGGTCAACCAATCAGAGTAAAGAACCGTGTTCTCCTGATTGGAACCATGGAAAGGTTCATGTGTTGTTTCTCTTGTCTCTGTGTTTCAGCTAATAAAGTATTGGGAGGCGTTCTTACCGGAAGCCAAAGCGATCGCGTAACCGGACGACGCGGCTCATCCTCTTCTCTGTTCTCCATTAATGATCCTGCAAGAAAGGCTGCACAGACTTAATCCAACTCTAATGATAGCACTACAATAATAAAAAGCATCTCACTCTCTTCATCCTTTGTTTGGTGTGTAAAGCTCTTCCCTCGGATGATCCCGAGGTGCGGATGCGTGAGGCGTTAGGCAATGATCCGGCAGGGGAAGGCCTTCTGTCTCTGTCCTCCGTCCTCTCGTTTGTACAGAACGAAGCATTATTCTCTTGATCAGTATTTAAGAATATGAATAATAACCGCTGAGCTTTGGGCGGCTCGCGCGCTCTGGACTCTGCTACCCGCGCGAGTCCACCTATACTATATACATATGTATATTTTTTTATTTTGCTTTGTTGCCTGAAATTTTTGAACGTTTCAGTTGATTCATTGTAACAGATTTTTTAATCACAAGTATTTTTTACTCTACATTCCTGTGCAACAATATCTGAACCTTAATAAAGGAATGAATCTGTATCAGAACTCGACGTCATGTTTTTGGCTATAGTGAATATTCGGTTTTCTAGTTCTGCTCTAAAATGTATTTTTTATATGAAAGCTTGTTTCTTTCATGGAACAAAAAATAAACAAGGCAATTGTGTCAAGGCAATTCAAGTTTATATTTCACAATTTTCACTTTTTTCTCACTATTGCAAGTTGTGTATTTGAATTTTCAGTATCTGAAAATTCAAGATTTTTCTCGCAATTGCGAGTTTATATCCCACAATTCAGCCGTTTTCTCGCAATTGTGAGTTTATATCCCACAATTCAGCCGTTTTCTCGCAATTGTGAGTTTATATCCCACAATTCAGCCGTTTTCTCGCAATTGCGAGTTTATATCCCACAATTCAGCCGTTATCTCGCAATTGCGAGTTTATATCCCACAATTCAGCTGTTTTCTCGCAATTGTGAGTTTATATACCACAATTCAGCCGTTTTCTCGCAATTGCGAGTTTATATCCCACAATTCAGCCGTTTTCTCGCAATTGTGAGTTTATATCCCACAATTCAGCCGTTTTCTCGCAATTGTGAGTTTTTATCCCACAATTCAGCCGTGCCGTTTTCTCGCAATTGTGAGTTTATATCCCACAATTCAGCCGTGCCGTTTTCTCGCAATTGTGAGTTTATATCCCACAATTCAGCCGTGCCGTTTTCTCGCAATTGTGAGTTTATATCTCACAATTCAGCCGTTTTCTCGCAATTGTGAGTTTATATCCCACAATTCAGCCGTTTTCTCGCAATTGTGAGTTTATATCCCACAATTCAGCCGTTTTCTCGCAATTGCGAGTTTATATCCCACAATTCAGCCGTTTTCTCGCAATTGTGAGTTTATATCCCACAATTCAGCCGTTTTCTCGCAATTGCGAGTTTATATCCCACAATTCAGCCGTTTTCTCGCAAATGTGAGTTTATATCCCACAATTCAGCCGTTTTCTCGCAATTGTGAGTTTATATCCCACAATTCAGCCGTGCCGTTTTCTCGCAATTGTGAGTTTATATCCCACAATTCAGCCGTTTTCTCGCAATTGTGAGTTTATATCCCACAATTCAGCCGTTATCTCGCAGTTGCGAGTTTATATCCCACAATTCAGCCGTTTTCTCGCAATTGTGAGTTTATATCCCACAATTCAGCCGTGCCGTTTTCTCGCAATTGTGAGTTTATATCCCACAATTCAGCCGTTTTCTCGCAATTGTGAGTTTATATCCCACAATTCAGCCGTTATCTCGCAATTGTGAGTTTATATACCACAATTCAGCCGTTTTCTCGCAATTGCGAGTTTATATACCACAATTCAGCCGTTTTCTCGCAATTGTGAGTTTATATCCCACAATTCAGCCGTTTTCTCGCAATTGTGAGTTTATATCCCACAATTCAGCCGTTTTCTCGCAATTGTGAGTTTATATCCCACAATTCAGCCGTTTTCTCGCAATTGTGAGTTTATATCCCACAATTCAGCCGTTTTCTCGCAATTGCGAGTTTATATCCCACAATTCAGCCGTTTTCTCGCAATTGTGAGTTTATATCCCACAATTCAGCCGTTTTCTCGCAATTGTGAGTTTATATCCCATAATTCTGACTTTTTCTCGCAATTGCAAGTTTGTATCCCATAATTCTGACTTTTTCTCGCAATTGCTAGTTTGTATCCCATAATTCTTACTTTTTCTCGCAATTGCAAGTTTGTATCCCATAATTCTGACTTTTTTCGCAATTGCAAGTTCATATCCCTCAATTTGCGAGAAACCGGCTGAATTGTGGGATATAAACTCACAATTGCGAGAAAACGGCTCCGTTTTTTCGCAATTGTGAGTTTATATCCCACAATTCAGCCGGTTTCTCGCAATTGTGAGTTTATATCCCACAATTCTGACTTTTTCTCGCAATTGCGAGTTTATATCCCACATTTAAGGCGTTTTCTCGCAATTGCGAGTTTATATACCCCAATTCTGACTTTTTCTCGCAATGGACAGTTTATATCCCACAATTCTGACTTTTTCTCGCAATTGCGAGTTTATATCCCACAATTCTGACTTTTTCTCGCAATTGCGAGTTTATATCTCGCAAATCAGACTTTTTTCTTGCAACTTTTCTATTTCAAAACAAGCTTCATATCACTCCTGATTGGCTTAATCTAAACATGTATTTCTTTGTCTCTTTCAGAAAGAGACGAGCTCTTCTTAAGAAAAGAAATGTTCATTTAGCGTTGACTTTTTCAGAGGAGAAGCAGCAGTCGATCTTGTGAAGTGTCTTCAGGATGTCACATCGCTGCTTAAACTCACTTAAACAGAGAAATAAAAGAAACCGTGTTCTTGACAGGCCCGCCGAGCATCTCAGCGCTCTGCATATACGTCAAAAACCCCCGCGCCCGTCCTGGGCTCGGCCCGTCATATTGGCAAGCTGTCATGGCGCCGTCGCATTATGAGCTGCATCTTTGAGGAAGATGATTATGAAGGCTGTCTGTGTGCGTCTGTAGGGCAGATCCATTACTCTTCTGAATGTCTGATGCTGTACCGGCAGGTGTTTCTGATAGTGGAGGTGAGTGTCTGTCTGTGGGAGATTCCCACCAAAATATGGGTGCAAAAAACATTGTGCATAAAGAAAATTAATCCTATTTTTAGGATCATTAAGGGTTGTTAGACATTGACATGGTGTTCTTGGACCTTAAGCATATTTGCCCACCAATTTCACATGTTTGTGTAATACTGACAGGAGACACGAAGGTAAATATATATTTTACAATTGCAGGTTTATATCCCACATTTCAGGTGTTTTCTCGCAATTGCGAGTTTATATCCCACATTTCAGGTGTTTTCTCGCAATTGCGAGTTTATATCCCACATTTCAGGCGTTTTCTCGCAATTGCGAGTTTATATCCCACATTTCAGGTGTTTTCTCGTAATTGCGAGTTTATATTCCACATTTCAGCCGTTTTCTCGCAATTGCGAATTTATATCCCACATTTCAGCTGTGTTTTCTCGCAATTGCGAATTTACATCGCACATTTCAGGTGTTTTCTCGCAATTGCGAGTTTATATCCCACATTTCAGCTGTGTTTTCTCGCAATTGCGCGTTTATATTTCACAATTCTGACTTTTTCTCGCAATTGAGAATTTACATCGCACATTTCAGGTGTTTTCTCGTAATTGCGAGTTTATATCCCACAAGTCTGTCTGTGGGCGATTCCCACCAAAATATGGGTGCAAAAAACATTGTGCAAAAAGAAAATTTATACTATTTTTAGGATCATTAAGGGTTGTTAGACATTGACATGGTGTTCTTGGACCTTAAGCATATTTGCCCACCAATTTCACATGTTTGTGTAATACTGACAGGAGACACGATGGTAAATATATATTCAACTTCTGTCTATGATGATCAAGCATGCCATAAAATGTGACTATTGTTTAGTATTTTTATTCTTTTGTTATATTTTGTTAGATCTCATTAGATTTTTATAACTGTCATTTTACATTCATATTTTACAGTCAATTTACTGTAGTAAAATGTTTTTACAGTTAAATTCCATAAAGTAAATTCAGTATAAAACTAGTGTATTAATTTAGCAGACACTTTTATCCAAAGCAACTTTAAAAAAAAAAAAGCAATACAACAAGGATTCATCATCACATGGTAATGAACTGCACAGCAATTATGTTAAGCAGCACAGAACTCTATGATTTGTTTATTTTTGTTGTGTGTGAATCATTCAGTTACTCTGAGGTGATCAAATTTATTAAAGGATTTCAATTGATAATTATAATGCATTGTCATTTTTATGGTTACATTTGATTTTTATCCTTTCAAATCATGATAAACAAACACCTTTAACTGCGTCATTTGCATATAGCCGGAAATGCACCGTGACCATATAAGGAGGAGAAGGGAGAGGGATTTTATTGGCTCTTTGTTTATTGAGCTCCAGATTTAGTCAGGTTCACTTTATATTTTTGTGGGAATTTTGGGGGGATTTGCTAAACTATACATTTTTGGAAAGGTTATTGTATAAGGAGTCAGAAAATCAATGTTTGCATTTGCCCAGATGTCTATGTGGCGGCCATATTGGATTTTTTTTAAATGGCTGCCGTAAAACTTTAATTTGTAATATCTCGGCTTCTGAATAAGCTGGAATGTTGATTTTAACTGATAAACCCACATTTTCAGGGTCAGGGAATCCAATGGTGCTAGTTAAAAAGCTACAAGACGTTACCACATTAACCCAAAGATGCATAAATGGGTCAAAAATGACCCGGTGTGGTTGTTTTCTTGCAACATCATTGTAATGAAAAGTTGTTCGCATTTAATATTCCATGTTCCTTAAAAACAATGGGTTTTTTTTATCATCCCATTGAAAAAAAAATAAAGTAAAAAAAAAACTACACATCACAAGCAGTTGGTCAGATAACTCAGAGTTCCTTTTATTGAAGAGTTTAAAATTAGCTAATGTAAAACGTGGATGTTCTGGAACTATCATATCAACATGCACATTTAGACCACAGTATGATTAAGCAACCTTTTTAATTATACAGTTTCTATACATCATCATAATCATCATCGCTTTCATACATCACGGCTTGGGAATCGTCATCGTTCTGGCACTGGCTGCTGCACTGACACATGTCAGTACAGGCTAAGTCCTTAGCTCTGCAGGAGCACCTCCCAGAAGAGCAGTCATATTTACACTTGCATTGAACCAACTCAAGGATGGCCTTTGGGGCTGGGAGGACCTCCGTGGTCACTGGTTTGAGCATCCCATCTGAGTGTTTGAAGTATCCGTTTTGCAGAGGATCCAGCGGTGGATCCTGCAGAGCAATGGCTGCCTGTGCCCATACTCTTGTTTGGACATGGACATGGACTCTCAAGATGTGCTGCTTCAGAGTTCCAAGTGTTGGAGGGAGCTTGTCACTTTCTGCCCTATGTTTGCAGAAGAGATGCCATCGCAGTTGAGGGATTGCCTTGATGTTGATCCCCTTGGGTGAGTAAGCTGCACAAGGATTCCAGGGCTGACAGCATTCTTTCTGTCACATCTGCTTCATCCAAAAGCATCTGCAGAGCTTTGACAATATCTTCATCTGCTTCGAGGTAGACATGCAGCCAAGTTGCCTTGCCTATGCGGGAGAACCTTCCTGTGTTGTCAGCCCCAGTGAATGCATGGAAGGCTGGAAAAGCCTTTGCTCTTTCTTTACCTAGAGCTCGCCACAGTGGTTCAATCTGCACAACACTAGAGGCCATACAAATGGACGTGTTCTTCAACATGAGATCATAATTTGCTGTGATGAGCACTAAAACATCTATATCTGGTGAGAAAAACACCAACTGTGCTTCATGTGGGTTTCTCTGTGAAGCCAGCACAGCCTGGTGGATCAGCAGTGTGTCTTCTTCTTCTTCAAAGACAAGGGGCCCTATCTTGCACTCGGCGCAAATGACTTTGTACACTGACGCATGTATCATTCCTATTTTGCACCCGCGCAAAGCGGGCTTTTCCCTCCACAGACGCACGCCGATTAACTAAGAAATACACTTGCGCTCCCCGGGGCGGTTCAGCGCAAAGAGGAGACGTGTTCCGGCGCAAACTTTCCCTCATGCTATTTTGCTGTTCAATAAAACAAATGCGCCACTGACCAGAAAAAAACTAGTCTAAAGTCAGTGGCGCGTTGCGCGTTGTTCATTATGCTATTTTAAGGGCGCATGCTTGGCCATAATCAATGTAGCGTGTGCACAACGCGCATACACTTTGATTCTCTCATCTAAGCAGCAGTTTTCATTTTTGCAAATCATACATTATTACGATAGATAGATAGATAGACAATTTATTATAAAAGCATACATATAGCTTACACATTTACCCAAATTATCATACGCCTGTTTAACAGAAGTTAATTTGGGTGGGTTTCTCCATCCCCAATGTCACTTCTCTGTGTTTTACGGCCCTGACGAGAACGTTGCTCTCCTCGGCTGTGAACCGCTCCTGGCGCGCGCCTGGCAAATCCGCCGTTATAATAGGAATCCGCTTTAGAACAAGCGCACCTGCTCTTAAAGGGAATGTGAGATGACGGTCTGATTGGTTTATTTCACGTTACGCCCAAACCACACCTATGAATAATGAAGCTACTTCAGACCAACCCCTTTTAGATTTGCGCCAGGCGCAAGAGGCATTTATCCGGTCGGGAAAATAGCAACAGCGCCGGGATCCGCCCACAAAGTTACTTGCGCTTTGCGCTTTGACACTTGCGTTTCAGATCGTTAAAATAGGGCCCAAGGTCTTTGTTGCTCCTAGTGAGCCCTGAAGCAGATGTGATGATCAGCTTGGAGGATCCCTTGTTGTACTCCAGAGTTTTGGCAGCAAGATATTCAGCCAGATCACTCTTAGTTTTGTCATGGGAGAGGAACCTGCTCATTGGGATGTGTTTGATGCTGGTGTCATCTCTGACTTGATACTGAATAGAAGCTTTTCCTTGTCTTCGTTTATCTCTAGTTGCACTCTTCAGATAATCTGCCCTATATGTGTCAAACACGAGCATGATTTCATCATAATCTCGTGTTAGTTGCATCAGTCTGTCATTTAAGCAGCCACTCAGATCCTTGACTGTCAATACAGTCGCTGTTTTTTTGCTCAGCTTCTGCAGAAGCACCATACCGTACACCAGTGCTATCTTCCGACTTGGCTGATCAGTAGATGTGAGGTCTGTGAGTCCTGTATGCATTACATCTTGGTGAGTAGAACTTCCAACTTGAGGCAGCTGATGGTCTTCATGGGGCATGTCTTCTTTTGTCAGCTTCTCAAGTAGATGGATTAACTTGGACTTGTCATTGCATGGCAGAATTGTTCCATCAGGAGCGAACAGTGCTCTTGGTGTCAGAGTGAATTCATAGTTTCCTATGGCCTCTTTCTGGTTGATGTCTCGATTTCACCTAGCAAGTACCATCAGCCTTGCAAACAGGTCCTTGGTCTCCTTCAGATCCACAGTATTGTCTCTGAGTTTCACTGTAATCTTCTTGTTCCCAGACAGGAACATCTTGTTGTTCTCTTTCTTCACAGGGCCCCAGAGGCTGACATCTCCATTGATACGCTCTGACACATAGTCTTCATACAACTTCTGGCCAGTGACATCAGCATTCAAGATCTGTTGTACATACTCATCTGGGATGTAGGCTTGCGTGATCACATTGTGCAGGTTGTCACCTTCATTGGTAAAGGGGTTTCCATGGCTGAGTATGGCTGTCTTGATCTTGTCGATTGTATCATGTGCCCTCTTGACTGCATTTGGCCCAAGCTCATGATGCTCTGTGATTCTGTCAGCTTCCATGTCAAACTGACTCTTGAACTCTTTTGACATACGAGAAAGTTCTGGTGTGACCATGAAAAATCTCTGTCTGGCATTGGCATTGTTGGAGATGCCAATGATCCCAGAGCTAATCTTCATTAGCTTGTTCAGGTGTTCGCATGCATGGTCTGCAACAGACACAAAGGGAATGACACTCTTGGTGACTGATATATTGCCTGCTCAAGGTGATTGGTCCTCAAGTCATGCATGTCTGTAAAACAATGTTCTTAAGGGATGACACTTCTGATATAGCAAGTCTGAGGAAGAGCCATTGGCTCGAAAAATCACTGCAAATAAAATCTTTCAACAGGAACTTTGCTACTTTGTTTGTGGATCACACTCAGCACGCATTCTAGTAGGTTAGCAATGTACATGTCTTTGTAATGAAAAGTTATTTCATATTCCAGCTGTTCTTCAAAAAATAAAGATTTTTTATATCACTCATTGAAACATGTAATATTTATTGTGGGAATTATTACAAAGATATTGCAAGAAAACAACCACACAGGGTAATTGTTTACTTACTTATGCATCTATGGCTTAATGTGGTAACATCTTGTAGCTTTTTAACTAGCACCATTGGATTCCTTGACCCTTACAGTGTGGGTTTATCAGTAAAAATCAACATTCCAGTTTATTCAGAAGTCGAGATATTACAATTTTAAATTTTACGGCGGCCATTTTTAAACTTCAATATGACATCTGAGCAAATGCAAACATTGATTTTATGACTCCTTATACAATAACCTTTCCAAAAATGTATAGTTTAGCAAATCCCCAAAAAATTCCCACAAAGGTTAAAATCAGAATATAACGAACCTGACTAATTATTAAATATGCACATTAAAGGCAGCCCATTTTCTGCCACATAAGAAGAAAAAAATCATGGTTTTGTAAATCATAAATAATTATGACAGAAGTCGAAACTTGAAATTATGACATACTAAATTACATTTAGGCTATATAAAACTGAAATTATGACTTAAGTTATATTTTATTTAAATCATTCCTTCAAACCTGAATAAACACTTGAATATCTTTATTTGCATATTGTATTTCATAATTGAGTTTTTATTTCATAATTTTGATTAACCAAAGCATGATTATGTTTTTCTCATGTTGCGCAAATGGGCTTCCGTATGCAAGTTTGAGAAACGGCGGGAAGGTTTTCAACGCTTCTGTTGGTGACTCGCTGACTTTCCTCTGTGGAAAACAAAAGAAGATATTTTGAGAAATGTCTGGCTGTTGTTGGTCCTTACAGTGACAGGACAGGGTTTGAACGGTGAGTAAATGATGACAGAATTGTAATTTTTCAATGAACTGTTGCTTTAAAAAAATAGACTCGAATGTTTACTGAATTATTCAAGTCTCGTGCAGATTTTGTGTCAGTTAGCCAAACTGCTTCAGATGTGTTGTAATAATAAACACTTAATTTAATATTTAATGCTAAAAACAAAGGCTGATTCGGATTGAGAACGAGACTGTCAGTTGTTAGTATTTTTTAGACTCTTAGTGTCTATAACACTGACTAAAATACATAGAATTTTGCTAACGTTCCCATTAAGTTATGAAAACGTTGTTTATGAATGTTCTCAGAACGTTCAGTTAATTTTTTTTTCGCCTTAGTCATGTGATGATAAGGGAACATTCCATTTTCTGATTCTTCAAACTTTATAGAACGTTACGTTTGAATGTTCTCTGAACGTTCTAAAACAATTAGTAACATTTAAAAAACGATTGAGAGAACCTGCCAGAACGTTCCCTGTTCAATATAATTGTTGATAAAACTTCGTGTTTTGTCAATGATAACATAGCTATTGATGACCATTTTGTGAGGGAAGTAAATTTCTATAAATAAAAGGCAAATAATTGACACGCATGTAAACTGAGGTATTGAAGACGCCCTTTTAATATAATAATCATCTTCACACGCTAGCGCCCCCTGCAGGTCAGAGGATGTACTGAATATTTAAATCGCATTTAAATTCAGATCAAATGTCCCTTAAATCTTCTGCATTGGAGGAGAAGCTCGAAATTCAGGCACACAAACACACACACACACACACATATAAACACAACTGATAAACCGTTGTCTGGCTTTTATTTATCGTATCTGCAATAGTTGTGTTATGGTCAGAATACAGTGACCTTACTTGATCAAGCGCACCGCAGGCCTTCAGATAAGAGGAGCAATATAAGAGCCAATGAAGAGAGCGGCCTGTAATTATTTGTGTGCTGTCAGGAGAAGGGCCTCGGGACCCCGCGATTCAAATCTGGAGCCGAGAGGAACAAATATCAGGCCATGCTCGCGACACCGATGAAATTACACCAGTTTGTCACGAACGCCAGACCGCAAACAATATCATCTTGCAAATGTGAGTCTCAGTTCTCGGTGAAACATGGGATGAAGGTCTCTTAGTGCTGTAATAACTGCAAATGAAATATATGATCCTTTTTATATTTCCTCTCTATGTATTTATTTAGGGACAGATATATCGCACAAGCTTTTATCTCTCCTATTCCATGATTTTATATTAATTAACCGTGACTGTGATCAGTAGAGCTGTGCAACGATTAATCACATCCAAAATAAAAGTGTGTTTACATTATGTGTATTGTGTGCTGTGTATAATTATTTTGTATATATAAATACACACACATGCATGTATATATTTAAGAGAAATGTGTTATTTATATATAAAATATTTCTATTTATATATTATATAAATATATATACAGTACATACATGCAAATATTTCTCAAAAATATACATGCATGTGTGTATATTTATATATATATATATATATATATACAAAATAATTATACACAGCACACACACGTATATTATGTGAACACAAACTTTTATTTTGGATGCGATTAATCGTTGCCCAGCTCTACTAAAATTACAGTTTTGTTTTTTTTCCCCCGTTTCCTTTTTTTTTTCTTTTTTTTTTTTAGTGCCGGCGCGGCCGTTTGAGGAACGGCTCCACACGCGCGATTCCTGATTTGGCAAATTTGAAGTTCACCGCCGTGTTGGCAAGCGGCGCGATAAGGCCGGTGTTAATTCATTTCTCTTATCTGTTTGTGATGGTTCTTTATAATCCAATGCCTGCTCATTTTCAGCGGCAGGAGGAATGATTTGTGCAGCCGGACCTTCGCGTGCGCGTGTGTGTGTGTGTGTGTGTGTGTGTGTGTGTGTGTGTGTGTGTCTCTGGTGAGGGTCAGAGCAGACGAAGCTGCAGTGTATCAGATGTGGAGTGTGTGGCGATCGGTGTGGATAAACACGGGTGACTATTAAACCCTGTTCCGGGTGTGTTGAGTATCAGGGTCGTGTCTAACAGCGCTCGCGTCTGAAGCGCTCAGCAAACCCACTCCACGCCTCAGGGTGATGCGCACGCTTGTGGACAACACACAATAAACCAATAAAAGGTCCTTGTGACTTTCTGTCTCACAATTCTGACTTTATGTTTGTAATTCTGACTTTATTCTTGCAATTCTGACTTTCTCGCAAATTCAGTTTATAACCCACAATTCTGACTTTATTTCTTGTAATTAAGTTTATCACTCGCAATTCTGAATTTGTTTCTCGCAATTATGACTTTTTAACTGACAATTCTGACTTTCTTGCAAATTCAGAGTTTATATCTCGCAATTCTGGCTTTATTTTTGTAATTCTGACTTTATTCTTGCAATTCTGACTTTCCCGCAAATTCAGAGTTTATATCTCGCAATTCTGACTTTATTCTTGTAATTCTGACTTTATAACTCGCAATTCTGACTTTCTTGCAAATTCAGAGTTTATTTCTCGCAATTCTGACTTTATTCTTGTAATTCTGACTTTATAGCCCGCAATTCTGACTTTCTTGCAAATTCAGAGTTTATTTCTCGCAATTCTGACTTTATAACTCGCAATTCTGACTGTATTCTTGACTTTATAACTCGTAATTCTGACTTTCTTGCAAATTCAGAGTTTATATCTCGCAATTCTGACTTTATTCTTGTAATTCTGACTTTATAACCCGCAATTCTGACTTTCTTGCAAATTCAGAGTTTATTTCTCGCAATTCTGACTTTATTCTTGTAATTCTGACTTTATAACTCGCAATTCTGACTTTCTTGCAAATTCAGAGTTTATTTCTCGCAATTCTGACTTTATAACTCGCAATTCTGACTTTCTTGCAAATTCAGAGTTTATTTCTCGCAATTCTGACTTTATTCTTGTAATTCTGACTTCATAACTCGCAGTTCTGACTTTCTTACAAATTCAGAGTTTATTTCTCGCAATTCTGACTTTATTCTTGTAATTCTGACTTCATAACTCGCAATTCTGACTTTCTTGCAAATTCAGAGTTTATTTCTCGCAATTCTGACTTTATTCTTGTAATTCTGACTTTATAACCCGCAATTCTGACTTTCTTGCAAATTCAGAGTTTATTTCTCGCAATTCTGACTTTATAACTCGCAATTCTGACTTTATTCTTGTAATTCTGACTTTATAACTTGTAATTCTGACTTTCTTGCAAATTCCGAGTTTATATCTCGCAATTCTGACTTTATTCTTGCAATTCTGACTTTCCCGCAAATTCAGAGTTTATATCTCGCAATTCTGACTTTATTCTTGCTATTCTGACTTTCCCGCAAATTCAGAGTTTATATCTCGCAATTCTGGCTTTATTCTTGCAATTCTGACTTCATAACTCGCAGTTCTGACTTTCTTGCAAATTCAGAGTTTATATCTCGCAATTCTGACTTTATTCTTGTAATTCTGACTTTATAACTCGCAATTCTGACTTTCTTGCAAATTCAGAGTTTATTTCTCGCAATTCTGACTTTATAACTCACAATTCTGACTTTATTTTTGTAATTCTGACTTTACAACTCGTAATTCTGACTTTCTTGCAAATTCAGAGTTTATATCTCGCAATTCTGACTTTATTCTTGTAATTCTGACTTTATAACTCGCAATTCTGACTTTCTTGCAAATTCAGAGTTTATTTCTCGCAATTCTGACTTTATTCTTGCAATTCTGACTTTCCCGCAAATTCAGACTTTATATCTCGCAATTCTGACTTTATTCTTGCAATTCTGACTTTCTAACTCGCAGTTCTGACTTTCTTGCACATTCAGAGTTTATTTCTCGCAATTCTGACTTTTTAACTCGCAATTCTGACTTTATTCTTGCAATTCTGACTTTCCCGCAAATTCAGAGTTTATATCTCGCAATTCTGACTTTATTCTTGTAATTCTGACTTCATAACTCGCAGTTCTGACTTTCTTGCACATTCAGAGTTTATTTCTCGCAATTCTGACTTTCTAACTCGCAATTCTGACTTTATTCTTGCAATTCTGACTTTCCCGCAAATTCAGAGTTTATATCTCGCAATTCTGACTTTATTCTTGTAATTCTGACTTCATAACTCGCAGTTCTGACTTTCTTGCAAATTCAGAGTTTATATCTCGCAATTCTGACTTTATTCTTGTAATTCTGACTTCATAACTCGCAGTTCTGACTTTCTTGCAAATTCAGAGTTTATTTCTCGCAATTCTGACTTTATTCTTGCAATTCTGACTTTCTAACTCATAATTCTGACTTTGTAACTCATAATTCTGACTTTGTAACTCGCAATTCTGACTTTTTTCCTAAGAATTGAGAGATATAACTAAATTTTGAGTTATAAAGTCTGAATTGCAAGAAATAAGAAAAAAAGTGAAATTACCTTTTTAATCTTGTATTCCTTGGTATAATCAAGTCAAGTCAGCTTTGTTCCTACAGCGCTTTATACAGTAGAGATTGTTTCACAGTAATAAACAGAATCAATGATGCAAACGTCCTCAAATATATGAGTCTGATTCGGATCGGTCTGTAAGCGGCTCTACAGAAGGCATTATTCAGACCCGGTCAGTTCAGAAGGAGTCCGCCGTGGACTGGCCTCATGCTGTGTGTGTGTGTGTGTGTGTGTGTGTGTGTGTGTGTGTGTGTGTGTGTGTGTGTGTGTGTGTGTGTGTGTGTGTGAGCGCACACGCCGTGCGGGTAATTGTGTATTTGCATGCATTAGTGCTCTTTAATAGAGGCAGTTGTGCCCTCGCCTGATTTCAATGTTTCTGAAAAATATTGATCTCCACTAATTGACTTTCTGTCCGAGGCCTAATGATTAAACTCAAACTGCAACCTTTGCTTTGAATTTGTGAAGTCCCGCGGGGCCCTTTAAGCAAACTCAGGGAATATGATCACGGGACGCTCATAAACGCTCATGGAAAACTGCCTTAAGACATCAGACGAGCTTTACTGGAGCCAAAGGAAGAAGGGCAGAGAAAGTGTGGCTAACCCGAGTCTGGTCCTGCTCGTGTGGCTTTATCTGACGGAGAACGATCTCACGGACAACGAGCGCTACTGTACGTTTAGGCGCCGCTGGGCGTATCGACCGCTCATTTGCATACATAAATCTATTGGCGATGTGACATTCATCAATGAATCCGCAGCCACACACAAGGCTGCTGACTCGCGCGCACTGCATTATCATTCGAGACGAGCGTTTAATGAACTCTGACAGCCGCTGTCACATGATGTTTATGGCATCTGCATTACGGCGTCGTTTTCGGAAAAACACGACCCAGCGAACGTTCGTCCGGCAACATTAATAAAAGAAATGTTCAAAGTTATCTGGTGTTTAATAATCTTCTCAAAGCGCTAGCACAAACACTTTATGTATACATTGATCATAGAGCGTTTTCTGAAACGTTTCAGTTGGACGTTCGTCTAACGTTTTTTAAATGTAACACTTTACAATAAGGTTCATTAGTTAAGTATCTTCGTTAACATGAACTAAGAATGAACAATACTTCTACAGCATTTATTAATCTTAGGTAATATTAATTTAAGCATTTACTAATACTTTATTAAAATCAAAGGTTGTATACATTAGTTTCTGCACTGTGAACTAACATGAACACACAATGAACAGCTGCATTTGTATTAACTAACGTTAACAAATATTAATAAATACTGTAACAAATGTATTGCTCATGGTTAGTTCATGTTAGTTAATACATTAATGTTAAGAATGTTATGAATCTTATTGTAAAGTGTTACCAATGCAACTTGTTCCAGAACGTTCAGAGTAACATTTCCATAATGTTTGAAGAATGACACAATGTAACGTTTCCTCAACGTTCTGAAATGTTTAAGAAAACTGTGCGTTTTGAATGTTGAGAAAATAACGTTTTCATAACTTAATGAGAAGTGTTTTTCGAATATATTTTTGGTTTATCTGGGAAGCATTTAATATATTTCCATAATTTCTACATCGTTTATGGAACGTTTCAGTTGGACGTTCATCTAACGTTGTTTAAATGTTGCAACTTGTTTCAGAGAACATTACAAGTAACAAGATCATGTTTGAAGAATGATACACTGTAATGTTTCCTCAACGTTCTTAAATGTTTTCTTTCAGAAAAACAGGACCAGCGAACATGAACATAAACGTTCGTCCAGGAACATTAATAGAACTAGAGCCCGACCGATATGGATTTTTGGGGGCCGATGCCGATACCGATATTAGAGGGTAAAAAAAGCCCGATACCGATATATATCGGCCGATATTATTTATGTGTATATTATAATACAGTAGCAATATTATTTATGTGTATTATAGTACAGTAAAACATATAAAAAGTGTCACTGACAAAACCTTATTATCTTCTATTTTTACTCTTAATTCCTCTAATCTCTACCAGTGGAGGAAGAACTCAGATCTTTTTACTAAAGTAAAATTAATAATATCATAATGAAAACGTTTTTAATTACATGTACAGTACTTTTATACTATTTTAAATAATTAGTAAGCAAAATGTACTAAACGTGAAGGCTACTCTTAATGCAAAATGGCCCTATATAAAGTGTTATAATTATATAAATTTTTGGAATATTGCTTGATGTTGTAACATAGCGTTATCAGGCAGAATGAGCTTTAACACGGTGTCTACACCGGACGCGGCCGTTACTGCTCGCGTCGCAACAGCTGTTTACCCGAGACAAAGCAGAATCAGTTTACTGTCGGAGATCGCTCGCGCCATGCATTTTAATCAATGTTTCATCAACCAATTGCCTGGATTTAATAAATAAGAAGTAAATATAGCAGACAATATAATCAGGACTTCTCAGCTGCGCGCTTGCGATAGTCACAAGCTCACACAATACGTGACAGAGGCTGTAGCAGAGAAATCAATTCTGTCAATTACACTGCGCAAATCACAAGTAGGCTACTACCCACCGGATGAAGAAGGGTTGGCTCTCAGTCTCCACAGGCTACATAAAATATTAATTTTATTTTATTTTATTTTTCGTGTTCGCATTTATGAGGAAAAAACAATGTTACAGACGCAACAGTTCAGCACTACGGACGTGAGCGCTCTGAAAGCGGCACTAAAATATGCTTTGAAACTTTCACATAGACATCAAACAGAAAGCACAAAAAGTGAATTTCGTTTTGTATTAATTGTATCTTAATTTTAATCAATGTTTCATCAACCATTTGCCTGCATTTAATTTATAAGAAGTAAATATAGCAGACGATAGATAATCTCGACACGGAGGCGCCTGCGGGTGAACTGGAGCTCGTCTCATGAACCGAAACTCAGCGTATAGACCTGAGAATTGAAATATATCTATATTGAAATGTCTACTTTTAAACAGAACAATTCAAAACGAAAGACAGACAGACTCATGTAATCGAATGAAATGTGCATTTCTCTCTGGCGCGCGTTCACTGAAGATCGCGAGTCAGCATCGTCAACTTCATCTTTGGCTGACACTGGCTGAAAACACTTGTTTATTAATAAACAATTAAAATGTCTCCTTGCTATATTTGTTGTATTCATAATCATTACTTTTGCCAGTTCTTGTGACAGCTTTTAGGTGCTTTATTGGCAGCGCCACCCTTACATGAATCACCACACCGCATTTTTTAAAATATTCATTTATCGGCCATTATAAATGCCGATACCGATAGTTAGGAAAATGCCTAAAATCGGCCGATACTATCGGCCCGCCGATATATCGGTCGGGCTCTAAATAGAACGTTTGTTCAAAGTTATCTTTAATAATGTCTTTAATAACGTTCTCAAAACATCAGCACAAAAACGTCATTCATGGAACGATTTTCTGAAACTTTTCAGTTGGCGGTTCGTCTAACGTTTCGTAAATGTTGTTAGGCTACTTGTTTTAGAACATTTAAAAGTAACATTTCCATAATGTTTGAATAATGATACAATGTAACGTTTCCTAACTGGGCGTTTTGAATGTTGAGAAGATAACGTTTTCATGACTATAATTTCTACATCGTTTATGGAAAGTTTCAGTTGGACGTTCATCTAACGTTGTTTAAATGTTGCAACTTGTTTCAGAGAACATTACATGTAACGTTGATCATGTTTGAAGAATGATACAATGTTTCCTTAGCGTTCTTTAATGTTCAAAAAAACTAGACGTTTAGAATGTTTTTGAATATATTTTGTATGATATCTTTTCACCGGTCAGTCCGGATGACTACGCTGAAGCAAGTCCTGCTTCTCCCGAGTCCCTCTCTCTCTCTCTCTCTCTCTCTCTCTCTCTCTCTCTCTCTCTCTCTCTCTCTCTCTCTCTCTCTCTCTCTCTCTCTCTCTCTCTCTCTCTCTCTCTCTCTCTCTCGGACTGTAATTTATGGACATGTGAAGCGCTTTAGCTTTGATTCAACAGCTGATGAGAGACTCCTGGCGTTTCTTTTGTTGTGTTGTGCTAAAGGTCACAATGCAGTGGGAATTCATTTAATTGTGAGACGGCGAAACGCTGGCAGTGTCAAATGACTTTGGCCGCGAGTTCTTCCCATTTCATTAGCTGGCCGTTTTCCAATCGCTCACCCCGTAAATGTGTCGTGACACGCCGGCGTTTAGTATGCAAGAGATTATGAATGACCGCAGTGAGAAGTTAATAGCCACGATGAGACCCATCAACATCTTCAGCAGCCAATCAGCAGGTCTTTAGCGGCTCAGAAACACACGCGCGACGTAATGGAGTTATAACCTCTGTTAGCTATAACCTCGTCTGCTCCGCTGAATAGTTTTACGCTGATCAATAAGCAGTTTTCTGTGGCCTTTGCTGGTGTCACTCGTCATTGGAGAATGTAAATGCGTGTCAGAAACTAGCCTGACAGTTTCCCTTCGCTACGCTACGAACAGAGACACAACCCGTCAGCAACAACACAGATGATGGCGTTCCAGGAGGCGAAGGCATTCATACTTTATCATTTCAGCATGAGCATCTAAGCGGATATAATGAAGTTGCCTCCTGTATACTGGTACTATTCTATTTGGCTCTAATATTAAAGTCAATGATTGGATCTCGTAAAACTCATCTTAATATCTTAATATATTTTCCCTGCTCACAAACTCAAGCTTGTCCTGAATGACGCTTTACACACTATCCAGGCGACCAGCTCGTGTGTGAGGGTTAAAGGTCATTTATTTAATATCCACTTCGGCGACGCAATTAAAACTGCGACGTTCCAGACTTCTTCTTTCTGGTTAATTAAGTGCATCATCCACTGAACTCTTTCTATTTATTCTACAAAATGCCTGAAATATCAATTCAAAAACGGAAAACTTATTTTAAAATATTTTTTTTTAGACTTTTAAATTAATTTCATGAATTTATAGTCCTCCTGTAGTCAATAATTGTATCTTTGTCACCAAAATGACATATTTAAGTGTTTTTTCCTTGAAATATCTTGAATGTAACTCGACACCCTCGCCTCATTTAGTATGCGCGGTTCTATGAATATGCAGATGAGCCCCGCCTCCACTCACTCCCTCAGCTCAGAGATCCACTGGTTGACGATCACACGTTGATCTGATTGGTTCCAAGGTCGTTTGTGACGTCAGAAACACCAGCGATTTCAAACCGTGTTTTTGAGACTGTCTTTGGTTCACTGCAGTTTTAAGGAGGAAATACTCAGCAATGCTGTCGACTTATGAACTTACACATGTGTGTCTTAAAGCGGATTAAAAACACATAAACAACATTTTAACATTTTCTTTTAGTCTTTCATGACATTGGATTACAGGTTGTGTTTTCATTAAACACAAATTATTGGATAATATTCCAAAGCATTATATTGTAATGACCCTGATGCTTATGTTAACCTTTGACCTGTTCTGTAAACTCCTTTATTGACGTCCTCAATGACACAAAAGAGCTGGCGCACGCTAAACAGATATTGATTATTATCATTAGGGAGAGTCATAATTTAAAGTAGTTGAAAGCAGAATTATATTGAGCTTTATTAATTCCTCCGCTGTGATTCGTGTTGTTTACCAGCGCGAGTCTCAGAGAAAATCCCCCAGAATCCCCCAGTACATCTGCTCTCCCGGCACAACTTCTTCGGCTTATTAAGATTTCAAAGATACAAACCCGAGTTCAGTAATTGCTTTCTTGAATCTGCCTTTAATAATTACACGTGGAAAAGCAGCAGTGAAAATTAGAAAGGCAGAGACTAATGGAAAACTAGATTTTTTCACTGAATTAGAGAGCAGGACGATCCATATATTGACAATCCATCAAGATGAACGAGATCAGGAAAAGTGTTTCGGACTGTCCGGGAACAGGAGGCAAACTGGGTGTGATGCAGCGTGGCACGAGCGCCGGGGATTCTGGGAGAAGAGAGAGAAACCAGACCGAAGCGTCACATGATGTCTGACATCATCAGACGTGCGTTATTGAACATTAATTTGAGTCTCTTCAGCAGTTTCACACACACCAAACTTTGCAGTTTTATTCATTTCTATACTCTAAAGTTTTGTTAATATATATTACACCTGATTTATGCAACATTTTACTCCTAAAAAGGATTTTTCCCCTGTCTTTTGACAGTTTTTTTCTGATTTATGGAGTTTATTAAAAACTCTAATATGCAAAATCTTGGGTTATTTTTCTTCCCAAATCCTGAGTTGAGTCTTTTGGGTCAATGTTTTGGGTTGTTTTCTCAGTGTTTGTGTAGTTTCTGTGTTACCCAGCTCCTGGGTCAGACGTAACAACCGAACACTTGAATTACTTCTAAATGTTTACTTTTTATTTCTATTTGTTAAACAAGCTTAAATGTATGCAATATTTAAAATATGCAATACTCTAAAATATGATAAATATAATGAATTATCATGAAAGCCAGTGGTGGTGTGGAGTATTTTTTTAATAAGGTTAGAGGATTTAAGTTAATCTGTAAACATTTATTAATGTATGAAGTAAAAAAAAAAGGATAGTGCTGTAGTAAAAATGAATCAACCCAGTACGCTGGGTTACATTAACCGAACGTGTTCTGTCCTATATTTAACCCATGTTGGGTTGTTTTTAACCCAGTGTTTTTTAGAGTGTGTCGACAAAATCAAACTCGAATTTTGAACCTGCTTTATCCAATGTTCAGATTTCTGTTCTGGAAATGTATGCAAATGACTGCATATTTAATTAGATGGTGCCTCATTTGCATATTTAAACAGTGCTTAACCCTAAGCTGTGGAGTTCTGCAAACCCTGTTCACCTGTAGTGTCTTGCCTTAAAGAAATGAAATATTGATGCGAGTGAAATTACATGCATGAGACGAGGATTATATGTTTACAGTCACAATCATGTTTCTGAAACACCGCAGTAACGCTCTCTCCGGAAAGCGCTCCCTGAACCCGCCACACATGTTCACACACACATCCACGTCGCTGTTGCGTTCCCCCGCTTGACACAAAGGTACAAATTACAAGATTATGATGTATCATGTATTCGCAAAAGTCTCTTTGTTTGGGAGAAAATCAATAGCGGCGCTCCTGGAGCGGCTCTTCCCGGGCTTTACGTTTCCGGATAGGACGAGTCCAGAATTGCTGATTCTACATTTAGAATGACAGTGATTCATAAGGTGCTGCTGTCTGGTTATCCGGCTAACTTATACCTGAGGGTCTCCAGCTGACATTTCATCTACAACTTTGGGAAAGGTTAAGGGCCGCGGGGCCGCGAGCCGCTGGAAACCTTTAGCATCGGCTTATTTTTAGACTCGGAGTGAAAAACTCTGCTTTGTTTGGATGGTCCGCCTCCAGAGGGCCGATGAGTAATTTAGCAGAGCTGTTTTACAGGAGAGGTAAACAGGTGAAGTTGTTGAACCAGAGAAAGACCAGTTTCTGTGTGGAGAGCACGGCCGAGGGGACGAGCGGAGCACGGCCGTCACACACTGATCATGAGATCCGGCTCACGGTCATCCCAAATGTGAAAAGGTGCACTTTCATTTTTTTTTTATATATATATATATACCTTACAAAATAATTTTGAAGAATTAGATTTAATGTTTTGTGTGGAATACTCAATTCTCTATTTTGTAAAAAAAAAAAAAATCATATTATAAATTTCTTTCTCAGATTTTGTTTTTCTTCTTATTAATTAATTTGACTCTGAAACTGATTTTGTCAAATATGGAGGTTCGAGATAGACGGCTGAGCGCTTGTTTTCTCAGTGTGGTTTGGAATAAAGAGTTTATACAGACGTTACGTTTGGTTTGTTAATTAAGGATAAGAAAGTGACTTGTGTAATAAATAACGTGTGGCTTTTGCTGAAACTTTACATGCACAAATGTACATTCCTCCACGATTATTGTTTTTTAAGGAGGGATTTCTAGTATATTACCCCTCTATGGGAGTTTAGCACAGCGGCGTCCTGACCTGTGACCCTGTGTTTACAGGAAGAACATTTATTTATTCACGATACATTATTCATTCACAAAGAACATTGGTGTCCATAAAGGTTGGAGTTTCCTCATGTTTTTAATTAAGGCATTAAGATCAATTTCCAAAAGATGATTTTTTTATTCCTCTCTTTAGTCAGCTTTAGCATGTGTGTGTGTGTGTGTGTGTGTGTGTTCTCTTACGCTGAGCACTGTGTGTGTGTGTGTGTGTGTGTGTGTGTGTGTGTGTGTGTGTGTGTGTGTGTGTGTGTGTGTGTGTTCTCTTACGCTGAGCACTGTGTGTGTGTGTGTGTGTATGTGTGTGTGTGTGTGTGTATGTGTGTGTTCTCTTACGCTGAGCACTGTGTGTGTGTGTGTGTGTGTGTGTTCTCTTACGCTGAGCACTGTGTGTGTGTGTGTGTGTTCTCTTACGCTGAGCACTGTGTGTGTGTGTGTGTGTGTGTGTGTGTGTGTGTGTGTGTTCTCTCACGCTGAGCACTGTGTGTGTGTGTGTGTGTGTGTGTGTGTGTGTGTTCTCTCACGCTGAGCACTGTGTGTGTGTGTGTGTTCTCTTACGCTGAGCACTGTGTGTGTGTGTGTGTGTGTGTGTGTGTTGTTTTACGCTGAGCACTGTGTGTGTGTGTGTGTGTGTGTGTGTGTTCTCTTACGCTGAGCACTGTGTGTGTGTGTGTGTGTGTGTGTGTGTTCTCTTACGCTGAGCACTGTGTGTGTGTGTGTGTGTGTGTTCTCCTCCACTGAGCACTGTGTGTGTGTGTGTGTGTGTGTGTGTGTGTGTGTGTGTGTGTGTGTTCTCTTACGCTGAGCACTGTGTGTGTGTGTGTGTGTGTGTTCTCTTACGCTGAGCACTGTGTGTGTGTGTGTGTGTGTTCTCCTCCACTGAGCACTGTGTGTGTGTGT
>JARWKJ010000017.1:700485-702985 GCA_029959095.1 Rhinichthys osculus
GTGTGTGTTCTTTTACACTGAGCGCTGTGTGTGTGTGTGTGTGTGTGTGTTCTTTTACACTGAGCGCTGTGTGTGTGTGTGTGTGTTTTCTTACGCTGAGCGCTGTGTGTGTGTGTGTGTGTGTGTGTGTGTGTGTGTGTTCTCTTACGCTAAGCACTGTGTGTGTGTGTGTGTATGTGTGTGTATGTGTGTGTTCTTTTACACTGAGCACTGTGTGTGTGTGTGTGTGTGTGTGTGTTTTCTTACGCTGAGCGCTGTGTGTGTGTGTGTGTGTGTGTGTGTATGTGTGTGTTCTCTTACGCTGTGTGTGTGTGTGCGCGCCGCTGAATATACGCTTCACTCCACATGTTGCAGGCGATGAGCACTGAGGTCTGGTGTGTGTTCAGTCTTCGTGTGTGTGAATCGCACGGATTAAAGAGGAACTGAATGGTGTTTCACATGCCCGTCCCCTCCCCCGCGCTTGACCTCTGACCTCTGACCCCAGGACGCCTGCGCCGCATGTGTTTGGGTTGTAATTAGGGTGTCCGGTGCACCTGATGTTGACCTCGCTCTCGCTGCGGGACGATCAGCGTCTCAGACCTGTGTGTGTGTGTGTGTGTGTGTGTGTGTGTGTGTGTGTTCTTGTGCTTTCATTGCTCCCAGAAACACAGTTACAGCATTTAAACACGATTGTTACATGTTCTGAAGAACGGGGTCATTCCACAGTGTATTCGAGCCTCTTCTGCTCACTAAAGCTGCATTTAATTGATCAAAAATACTGTAAAAACAGTGAAATATTATTATAATGTAAATCATCTGTTTTCTATTTGAATATACAGTAAAGTGTAATTTATTCCTGTGATTTTCAGCATCATTACTCCAGTCTTCAGTGTCACATGATCCTTCAGAAATCACTCTAATATGGGGATCTGATGCTCAAGAAACATTTATGATTATTATCAGTGTTCATATTTCTGTGGAAACTGATACATTTTATTTTTCAGGATTCTTTGATGAATTGAAAGTTCAAAGAACAGTGTTTATTTGAAACAGAATCTTTAACACCAAGCCTTTTAATATTAGTCTATCATGGTTACACAACTGTGTTGAACACTGATAATAATCATAAATGTGTCTTGAGCATCAGATCCTCATATTAGAGTGATTTCTGAAGGATCATGTGACACTGAAGACTGGAGTAATGATGCTGAAAATCACAGGAATAAATTACACTTTACTGTATATTCACATAGAGAACAGATGATTTACATTATAATAATATTTCACTGTTTTCCAGTATTTTTGATCAGATAAACGCAGCTTTGGTGAGCAGAAGAGACTCTTTCAGACACACAACACATTTTCCCGACGCCAGAGCTCATGTTAGTGTATATCTGCACACGATTTATCGTTCTGTTTATTACAAGCGCTGTGGTTTTAAACGCTCGAGCTCGTTAAAGCAGGATGGGTTCTGATTGGCTGTCAGTGTTTTTATTCTTCATTATCTGGGCTCTGAGAGTGTTTCCGACGACATCGCTCCTCTGTGCCGTTGTCGTTATAGTTGTGGACTTCGCTGCTGTTTTACATTCAGAATGATTTATAAAACTATATCGTTTATAGTTATCAATGTGAACGGGACTTAAAGTCACAATCAAATCAAAACTTGACATTTGATTTCTCATTCCAGAAGCCGTTTCACTCGGTTTTACACTCAAACCAGAATATATTCAGAACCTTCAACATTTCTCAAATCATCAGTTTATTCGCTATAGTTGGTAATAAATCTGAGCAGAACTCAGTGGATATTTGACTGGTTTTGTCCGTCCTTCTGTTAGACTCTCACACATGAATTATGTTGAATATCTGTCAGCTGTTCAATTGAACTCCACAATTAGATAATACCAGTTTAGCTCAACCAGTGACCAAGCAATGCTTCATGTTGTTCAGTGTGTGTGTAAAAAGAGCATTAGCAATTACAGAAAACACACTTCAGCAAAACATGATCAGCTCAAAGTGGAGGAATCATTGTTACTGGTAGTCACTGGATGAAGAATATTTGGGTGTAATATGTCAGTTTACTTTATTCTGCTCTCCTCACTTACAGAAATCAACTATAGTGTCCTGATCACACTAGTGGAACAATATCACAATCTGAATAATGTGTGGTTCGACTGGACGCCACAATAGAGAAGAAAGGATGATGTCAGCTTGAGATTGACCTCTGACCCTTCCTCCTGTCGTCTTCCTCCGGCAGAGTAGCGGTGTGTGAGTCCGCACCCTGACAGTGTTTGGCCTGAGGATCGCTCGCCCCTCGCTCGCCCTCGCCGGGTTCAGCTTCAGCTCTGCTGGACACCGGCTCGTCTCACACACAGATGTTCAGACGCTCGCTGAAAACACACTCTACAACCAGTTACAAACCGTTCCTGTGTTTGTTGTACAGTTAATGTCATCGCCTCGCATCGAGTGAGTGTGTGTGTGTGTGAGAGAGAGAGCGAGAGAGTGAGTGTGTTTGAGAGAGTGT
>JARWKJ010000017.1:712985-740485 GCA_029959095.1 Rhinichthys osculus
CACAGGATTGGGCTTATTTCCCCAAAATGTGTGTGGACTGGAAAGTGGCTTTGTTGTTGTTAGCTCTCAGAAACACACGGCGGGGAAATGGATGAGCGTTGGCTGTGAGTTGTATCATCATTTGTAAAGCCGCTTCCCTCTTAATTCCTCATTATGGACGTAAAGCATGTATAATAACAACAGAAGGCCCGTTGAATAGAGGTGCAATCCGAGATCTCTGTTAATTGACCGCCGCAGCGTTTGCTGAGTGAACACATCACACGCAGAGAGGCATTAATGGCAAACGCTCAATAAATGCACTGAGAAATGCAAATGGCACTGTAACGTGTCAGATCCGTGACCTTTAGTGGATCGTCCAGCCGGAGAGATTCACGGTCGCGCCAGAGCTGCGTTTTACCACAACGGTGAGGAATTAACGGCGTGTTTTTAATGATGCTTTCTTATATATTACACTCTAAAAAAAAACACTGGGTTCAAAATAACCCAATTGGGGTTGTTTTCAACCCAAGTGCTGGGTAAATATAGGACAGAACACATGTTGGGTTCATTTTACCCAGCAAATTGGGTCGTTTATTTAACCCAGCATAATGGGTTGATTCGTTTTTATAGTACTAACTTAACCCCGCGTTTTTTTTTTTTACTTTTTTTTACTTCATACATTAATTTGATAATTACGGATGAACTAAAATCCTCTCAACTTAAAAAAAACAACCTTTATTTTTGATCTTATTTTACATTTAGCATATTTTATATAGCTTTGAATACATATTGCATACATTCAAGCTCGTTTAAGAAATATTAGAAGTAAAAAATAAACATTCAGAAGTAATTGAAGGGTAATCGACCGGTCTCTGTTGTCCCGTTTCCAGTGTAACGGCGCTGGACGCCTCTGTATGTTGCTTTTCTATAAAATTAAATGATATAAAGATCAATAACGAATTTATAGATACAAAAAATGTACACAAACCGATTTGACGGAGCCGCACTGCTCTCTCCTGAAGATCTCGCAAAAACCCAACGCTATCTCACGACCACTTCGTACGAGTGATTAAAAGGTGGCTAATTCGTACGACCTCACTCGTACGATTTGTCTAAACCCACGGGATGGGTAGTTTTAGGGGCGGGGTCAGGGCTGGGTCATTCATACGAATTTGAGCCGCGTTTCCACCGCAGGAACTTTACCCAGCAACTAGGAACTTTGGCCTGGTACTCGGTGTGTTTACACCGCAGGAACCAGGGTCTAAATGAAGTTCCGGGTAGATATTTCCCCCTCCGAAAGTCCCTGCTCGCGAGGTAGTACTTTTTCAAAGTTCAGGAACTTTCGCGGGTGGGGCTTGTGCGCTGAACATGCTGATTGGTTGTGTTCACGCCGCATTATGATTGGATAACTCCGCGCAGCATTTTATTTTAACCGGAATTTTTAGAATCTATTGCAGTTCGTGGCTTCATGCAGTAATGAAGTTCCATGCAGTAAGAGTTGTCTGTCTGCAAATATGGAATTTAATAAAAATAAAAAAGGCAGCTGGACCGACGAAGAGATTTAGGCTTTATTAAGCGTATTTGCGGAAGAGAAATTTTCTGCGCGTTCGTCCCAGCCTTCTCACGGTCAATGTCCGCAATAGCTGATAACATACGCTGTCTAATTTTAGATCTAACGTTAGCATTACGAGCTTTCTGAACACGCTTTAGTATCAGTGCTCGTCTCTTTTCTGCCGTTTTGTTAATTACCTGGTTAGTAAACCAATACATCTCAAACAACTGCAGCACAGTGTGAATCTCTTCCATATTTATTATAAATGTGGCGCTCAAAACTGATTACTGTCTTTTACAGTCTACTGTCCGTTACAAGCAAGCAATGAGCAGTCGCGCGCAGTTTACCCGGTACTTTAGACCGCGATGTAAACGCAGAAAGCTACCGGTCTGGGGCAAAAAAAGTTCCTGGGAAAAAAGTTCCTGGGACAAATTGTTCCGGGCAATTGCGGTGGAAACGCGGCTTTGGTAACTCGTAAAATATGTACGAATTAGCAAAAATCGTACGAATTCGTACGAGCGAGGTCGAATGAATTTGTACGAATTCGCCACCTCGGAAAATGTGTACGAATTGCCGTGAGATTGGGTTGTGAAAAGCCTACGCTAAATAACTCAACCCATGGGTTGTTACGTCTGACCCAGGAGCTGGGTAACACAAACACTGAAAAAAATAACCCATAAAGTAAAATTGACCCAAAAGGCTCAACCCAGGATTTGGGTAGAAAAAAATAACCCAAGATTTTTTAGAGTCAGTTATATTTATCAAAGATGTTCTTCCTCAGTGTTTTTGACTTGTTTTACGCTACAAATATCAGGGATGTGATTTTTGCATATATTTTTTTTTTTACAGATTTCTGTAAAAAAGTAGTTGTGGTGGGTTTACTGCATTACGATTGGTCTTAATCGATGACTAGATAAAGTGTGAGATGTTCTCTAGCTCATTAATGTCGAGCCGGATCGCTTCGGGATGTTAGCCAGGGATCAACGCGCCGAATGCAGGAACGGCGCATCTCTCCAGTTGCCTGGTAACAGGGTTATGGTTTTCGACGATGCGTGGCTGTGAGAATGTGACGTGGCTCAGTGCGCTCATCAGATCACAGTACGGCTGCGGTGTAATTATATAAATCTATAGTCTGATGCGCTGCGTGTTCACAGTAAAGCACAACACTGTGTTCATTCACAACAGGCACTGTAGCCGATCACATGCCTGATCTCTAAACACTCTCAATTCAAGGTATATTTACTTGCTGTTAAACCTGGTTTCTGAAAGAGAAATGCGTTTGAGCTTAAAACAAGAACAAATATCTGCCAATGGAGTCAGAATAATAATCTTCAAATGGACTGCATTTATATAGCGCTTTCACAGACCCAATGGCCACCAAAGCGCTTTACATTTTGCCTCACATTCACCCATTCACACACTCATACACCGACTTATTTAACCCAGCACAATGGGTCGATTCATTTTGACTATAGTACTCGCTTTTTTTTATTTTATTTTTTTATACACTAATTAGTGTTTCCGGATGAACCTAAATCATCTCCAAAAAAAAAGAAAATTCCTTTATTTTTGATCATATTTGACAGTATTGCATATTTTATATAGTTTTAAACACACATTGCATGCATTCGACGCAGAAATGACGCCAGCTCGCTCAGCTTAACTCAAAGGGACTCGTTGTCAGATTTGTTCTTGTTTTAGGCTCAAACTCACTTGATTTTCATGCATTTCTCAGACTCTGTATCTCCAGTAAATGAGTCTTGATTTCAGAATGTTTGCATGTTAGTGCTGGAAGCATCATGTTTAGCAGGATCTGCTGGTGTAATGTGTGTGTTTTCTCCATCCAGCCTCTGAAGCGCTTCTGGTTTTCTGTGTCGGATCAGAGAAGACGGATGTCAGGCGGTTCGCCGGTGACATAATGCGCTGTGGCGTTCAGCTCGCTGTTATTAGCACAAGCCTGTTATTTTGTGCGCCGGCCGGGACTCTTAAGTGTGGTCGGGCAGTGATAAATGCTGTCGCACACGCTTGATGCAATTCATTTGTCAACGGGCTGAAAAAGGTTAATCAGTATTCTCCAGCCGGGTTACGGCCGTCTCGCTCGCACCAGTGATTGTGCTCTGGTTACGGACCAGACGGGGGGGAAATCATAATAATAACAGCCCAGCGACCCGCTATATAGACTTCACTGTTCAATAATGTTCTCAAACGTTACAGCAAAAACATTATTTATACAGCGCTCATGTTTCAGAACGTTTATAGAACATTCAAAAGTAACGTTTCCATGATGTTTGAAGAATGATACAATGTGTCTATATTTTTGAAACATTACAAACATTTAGAATATTCAGTTTCCATCAATGAAATGTAAATGACGGTAACGTTTTTGCGTTGTGGCGTTTTTGTTTTTGATGTTTTTAATTATGCGTTCGGTAACACTTTATAATAACTACACGCTAATAATCATTAGTTAAGCATGAGTAAACAGTTAATTCATCATTCATAAAGCATTAATAGACATTAATAAGCAGTTTATAAATACAGCTATAAATGCTTTCTTCTTGATTTACAAGCATATCTATAATTGATTTAATACTTGTATTTTCATCCTTTATTAATGATCAATTTATTATTTCTAAATGAATAATTGCATTTTTTATAAACCAGTTATTTAAGAGTTTTCAGTGGTTCATAAGATTACTTAGAACGTGTAAGTAAACGATTAATAAACTATTTAAATGTACATTCATACATCTTATTATTCAGACATATAGTGATGGTTACTTAGTGTGTTAATAAATGCTTTATTAACATGTATTTAAGCTGTAATTCAGGGTTAATTCGGGTAGTTATAAAGCATTTAGTAGTGGTCAGTTAACTATGTTTGTGAGCTCATCTAAAGTGAGGACTATTCATGCCTTGTAAAGCATTTATAAAGGAGATTTAAAGGCTGTTAAATATTTCTATGTTCTGCATCACTGTGTTGTGTTTGTTACATTTTACTGTTTAGAAGATTGATGCGCCTTTAAATCTCCTTTATAAATGCTTTACAAGGCATGAATAGTCCTCACTTTAGATTAGCTCACAAAATAGTTAACTGACCACTACTAAATGCTTTATAACTACCTGTATTTACTACATTTACTTACACTTTCTAAGTGATCTTATGAATGACTGACAACTCTTGTTTGTAAATAATGCTATATTTCATTTAGAAATTATTAATTGATCATTAACAAGGTATGAAAATACAATTATTAAACGCATTATAGATATGCTTATAAATCAAGAAAAAAAGCATTTATAGCTGTATTTATAAACTGCTTATTAATGTCTATTAATGCTTTATTAATGATGAATTAACTGTTTACTCGCTTAACAAATGATTAATAGCATGCAGTTATTATAAAGTGTTACCATGCGTTCTTACACTCTAAAAAGCACTGGGTTAAAAATAACACATGTTGGGTTAATTATACCCAGGAAATTGGGTCGTTTAATTAACCCAGCACAATGGGTCGATTCATTTTTACTATAGTACTCGCTTTTTCTTTTTCTTTTTTCATACACTAATTAGTGTAAATCCTCTCCAAAAAAAAAAGAAAAAAAAAAAAAGGATAATTCCTTTATTTTTGATCATATTTGACAGTATTGCATATATAGTTTTAAACACACATTGCATACATTCGACGCAGAAATGACGTCAGCTCGCTTTTCATAAATTATACACTGAGTATTTCACACACAGACCTGAATGATCATGGGAAACGCTGTGGGGGTGGAGGGCGAAAATCAATGCATATTCATATTTCATAAGGCCATAATTGCGTTTGAAAGTGTGCGGCGGTCATTTGTTTGGGCTGACAGATCCATACATCTGAGCTCGGGGTCTTATTTCATCTTTCGATCTCTTTACCGCTACGGCCGCTGAAAACAAGGGGTTTGTTGTCAAAGAAAACGAGGCTTTTTTTAACACTTGACAACGTTCTATCATCTGTGAAGTTATCGATTTGCCAGTGTTTTAACCATCAAACTGGATCTGTTTGAGCGACTCTGGTTTTTAAACAATTTCTTTGACAGGCGAGGCGTCACAGCAATTGCCCCGCTTTTAAAGACAGTATTTCAATCTGCCGAGAGCCCTTGAAGTGCGGCGCCGGCTCTGTGGAGGAGTCTCGGCCCGACAGAGTTGTCACGGTTCGGCCAGGGTAAAAAATGAAGCGCCTTAGCTTTATAGATTGCTGTTAGGTCAACAAAACTTTGGCAGCATTGATTAACTTGACAGTGAATGCAGGAGAACATTTATCACTAATAGCTGGACTGCAGAAATGTAATAAGAGCGGAACAATCCCCCGCGGAGCCGTAACAGGTTCGGCACGGCTAGCGCTGGAAACATCCGCGTCTCGGCATCATCATCCCGTCAAGCGCATCTGTCCTCGGGTTCAGCCGAAAAACAGGAGCGAGACGGCCCTGGCGTCATTAATTGAAGCTAAAAAGTATATTCTCCCGGCGCTGGGTGTCTCATCTCCTCTCGGAGCGCTTAAAGAGTTCACTCGGGTGTTGTTGGGTTTGGATTTGCATGAGCGGCTATAAAACACTCTGACCGCACGTCACAGTTTCTCCGAGAAGCCATCGATTGCTTGTCACCTGCGCATCAGCTTCACTCCTCTAGGATTCAATTTTTTTCCCTGGCCGTTTTGCATACGCTATCGACCCGCGGCGGTAAATGAGCAGAACGCGCGGAGACCAGAGGATGAATTGTTTACTTGCATAAAAATAACCTTTCGATAGTGTAAGATGCATGGCGCGGGCTCGCTGGTTCTGCTGATGGCATTCAGCTGCTATTGATCCGGTCCTGGAGACCCGAAGCTTCATGAACATCAGCACAGTCTGAAGCGCACTGATGGAGAGCTTCTGTTAACTAGGGCTGGAGATTACAGTCAGGAAACCTAAAAATCAAACCAAACCACTGTGTGTGTGTGTGTGTGTGTGTGTCGATCCATCAGGCTTTTATTATGGCTCTTATAATCTGATATAGCGAGAATATGGAGGATAAACAGATCAGATTCATTCAGAGACTCAAACTGGGCAAAAATATGGTGCAGATGCCGATATTTCCATTTAGATTTATAACAGTATAGGAGATACTTACATAACATGCATTTAAATATTAATATCTGTCAATCATATGTTTTAGCAAGATGATATTTAAATGCTTAGTTTGACGATCAAAGCTCTGTGGTTTTAAAACATAATGCTTGAGAGATGAACGAATAAACCTTCCTCTCACGCCTTTGATACTCATTTTTCTATAACTTTAAGTCTGGATAATCAAGTAAAGCGAAGCTGCTTCAGTCCAGCGGAAATATCACTAACGATATGAAAGTTATTAATGCGTTTGCTTGATTAAATCAGGTCAGAGACACAGACGGACTGCATATTCATATGTTTGTTCTTATTGTTTCAAAAGCAGCATAATTCCAGCTAAACAGTGGGAAGTCCAAATGTTTGATGCAAAACACAGTAAAAATCGAGTTAAATAGCAAAGGCTTGTTTTTTACTAAATTAATTCAATTCACATTTATTTGTATATCACAATACACATCATTTTAAAGCAGCTTTACAGAGTCCATATTGTGATCTGTTATCAGAGGAGACTGTATGAGTTATGCATTTCAGAAATACACATATACAAAATCACAGTTAGTGAAAAATGTATTAATTTAAATAATATTTTAATGCGGAGGAGCATTATGAACACAGATATGACTGACTTTCAATCATTTTTGTTGATATGCACCAATGATGTGCATTGGTGTTTAATAAAATTGTATAAAAATATTATTATTAATTTTCCTTTTGTGTTCCACAAAAGAAAGTCTTGAGAGTGAGTAAATGATGAAAGCCTCGTTAAAGCGCATTATAATCGCGTTACTTGATATCGGCACGGACATTATGGGGAACACAGTAAAAATCTAGTTGGCTTGTTTTTTACTAAATGAACACAAATATGACTTTTAATTACTTTCATTAATATGCACCAATGTAATAACATTGCTGTTTAATACCAGGATAACAAAAATATTATCATTAATTATCCTTTGTGTTCCACATGGTAAATAATGAAGGCCTCGACTTTAAATCATTCTCGTTGATATGCACCGATGATGTGCATCGTGTTTAATACAATTTTGACAAAAATATTATTATTGATGATCCTTTTTACAGATAATTCCACTGAAGAAAGTCATGAGAGTGAGTAAATGATGAAGGCCTCGTTAAAAGCGCATTATAATCACATGATATCGGCACGGACATTATGGGGAATACAGTAAAAATCGAGTTAACCTGTTAACTGGCACCCCCTTTTTTTTTGCATAGACATAAAAATCACTATCCAAACTTAAATGGTTGTAATTCAGGAATGCGTTGGAATATAGACCTATGGCTGGTCTTGTTTTAAAGAAGACATTTTCCAGATTATTGTAGAAGTCTAGAAATGATAAAAAATGAAACAGAAAAAAAGTTATATAAGTTTGAGTTTATGAAATGGTCTAATGTAAAAATATAATTATTAATATTTTATATAAAATATATATATTACAAAATATATTTTACTCTAAAACTGCAAGAAAATTAAAGACAAGAATCTGAACAAGTTGTATTCCAAATTGTAGGTTGATATCTAAAAAAAATGAGCTTTCAGTAAGATTTTATTTGGGCGCAGTACCCAACTTTTTCACTAGACTCCATTACTGCCCATATAAGGGCGCCTCCATTTTCATATATGTTTTGAGTGATCTGAACCATGTATTTCCATAATTTTCATACAATTTATGAAGTAGACATCCTATTCAGAAGTAGTATGGGTGGTTTGGCAGTATTTGATTTGAATTCAACCTCTAATAAATGCATAAAGACTACGTTATAGCGTTATAGCTCGCAGCCGCATTACAAATCGAGAATCCATACATTTTTCTTTATATTTAGAACATTTTCAGACCTTTTTTCTCATAAAATGGAATTGGTGTTATCTTTTGAACTCATGGCATGAAAACAAACTGAGGTTTCTACCAATCTTTCATGATTTTTCGTGTTTATTGTTATTTCAAAATAAAGGCCTAAATACTCCTAATGAATATGAAATATTCTTGTTGCAAATTGATAAATTACTGCTCCTCTGTAATTTATTTTAGACAACAGCCACCAAATATGAAAACTAGAGATTTTAAGCTTTCAAATGATATATAGTTTGGCAATATTACTTTAGGTTTTTACTAAGATATTAATGTTTTAAACATGCAATGGCAAAAGGCTTGTTTTTTACTAAATGAACACAAATATGACTGACTTTTAATCATTTTCATTGATATGCACCAATGTAATAACATTGCTGTTAACAAAAATATTATTGATTTAATTGTATTAATTATCCTTTTGTGTTCCACAGAAGAAAGTCATAGAGTGAGTAAATGACGAAGGCCTCGTTAAAGCGCATTATAATCGCTTGATGTCGGCATGGAAACGACGGTGTCCTGATGTGAACCCGGACCGGATCGAGTGACTGACTGGTATAGTTATCGTACAGTTATCGTACAGTTATCGTACAGTTATCGTACAGTTATCATACAGTTATCGGGCAATAATGAGGCGATCCGGTTCATCTGTGGTTTCAGATCCTCGCATCTTCACCGCGTCACACACACTCCCCGCGTCACACACACTCCCCGAGCCCCGGCCTTCAGCGCTAATGAGTTTCCGAGGGATCCGAGAACGAGCTCTTCCAGTCATCCGAGAGAGAAGCGCTCGCATTATCCAGACAAACACCGAGCTAAAACTGCCAGAGCTTTCTGAGAGCATCCTCCGTCTTAAAACAGCGCAGACACGGCAATCTGTTTTCATTTGCCGACTCCAGCGGCTTCATTTATACAGCGCTTTCACAATAAAGAGCGTTTCACAGCAGCTCTACAGTGATAACTCCACATTACAGATCGGGCTGGCTTTCTTTAGAATAAAGTTATTGTCCAGATAAAGTTAGTTTTGATTTATTCACTTCCGTTGTAAAGATCATTAGTTATTAACTTAATTTAACTGAAGACAGAAACTGTTAATGTGTTCTGGACGCTCATTCACACACATCAGTGTTTGAGCTCGAGAACACACACTTTGAAACAGGATCCAAGGTGCAAGTTTTGAAAGATGTAGAAAAGCGTGATCATCTCTGTGTAAACTTCAGAACGTGACTCTGTGAAACGCTTTACTCTATAGATATGAGCGTTTGCATATATATGTGCGCAGACATACTAGAATAAATGACTTGTCTGGCCTCACACAACACGATTAGTGTTTCTGCACTGTAGAACATATTGTTGGTTTCACTTAAAGAATGAAGTAAGCTTTAAAATTTAAAGTTCATTGAAATTGAAAAAGTGAGTTAATGCAATGAAGGAGATTGGTTTAATCATCATAAACTCAAAATATAGTTGATTTGACAAAAGAACAAATGTTCCAGAATCATGGAAATATTAGTTTACAGAGAGGCTTCTCGTCGGCTGAGTTATTATCCAGCAACTCTTTCTGTTCCTCTTCTGAGGCCGTGATGAATGTGCATAAATTGACCCCGAGCGCTTCGTCTTAATGATTAAACATTGCCCTGATGTAACGCGCTCATCTCTCCGGCGTTTTGTCAACGGGAAGCATCTTTGCTCTCTTTTCCTTTGTCTTCGCAGCTTTGGAAAAAAGTGCAGGGCGTTTGATCCGAGTTCATTTATAAATAGTTCCTCTGGGTCGAGGCTGTTCTGGCAGCGTATAATCTCAGAGCGTCTCTCGCCGCGCTAGCTCTCCGTTTACCGCGGTAATTGGCTGATGAGAGGCTCGGGTCCTAAAAAGAATGTCAGTGTTCGATTTCCCGGGATCCTGAGTGAGGATATGTCACCATTTACGGCGGTTTCGGGTGACACCGGGAGCTCTGGGGAAATCATTACTCTGTTTATACCTCTCCCCTGCCGCCACGCTCTTCCCGTTGATATTTTCACCATGTTTTTCCACTGAGTGATGGTGCCTCGCCGGGGTCGGAGAGAACAAGTCCCTTTTGTAAATGTGTGACCATATTTTAACGGGCGAAAGAGAAAAAGGCAGACAATTGGTGACGCTCGGCGGGAGGGCCTGAAGCCGGTCGATGCCGTCCCGCAGGTTTCTCCGTCGAGCGCCGGCGCCATATTGATTCCCGGGGCCGAACACACAGCTCTAGAGCCCGATGCTGAATTTGGACTTTTTACTCCACAGTTTTGACTTGTTCACCGTGAATAATGCATAAAGTCACAATTTGAAGGTTGATAGATTTCTCTGCACTGATCGTGATTTTAATAACCCTGTGTTGTTAATATTGTTGCCAGCGGATGCTGTGTGTGTGTGTGTGTGTGTGCCGTCACACACTTCACGACTGTTAGACGCCGTTCAACGCTAGAAGAGTCTCTTCTAAAGCTGCGTTTATCTGATCAAAAATACTGTAAAAACAGTGAAATATTATTCTAATGTAAATCAGCTGTTTTCTATGTGAATATACAGTAAAGTGTAATTTATTCCTGTGATTTTCAGCATCATTACTCCAGTCTTCAGTGTCACATGATCCTTCAGAAATCACTCTAATATGAGGATCTGATGCTCAAGAAACATTTATGATTATTATCAGTGTTGAAAGCATTTTAATTTTTTTGTGCACATCGTGATGCATTAACATTTAAAAGTTTTAGGATTTTCGAAAATGAATACTTTTATTCATCAACGACACATTAAATTGATCAAAAGTGACAGTAAAGACATTTATAATGTTACAAAAGATTCTGTTTCAAATAAACACTGTTCTTTTGAACTTTCAATTCATCAAAAAAATCACAGAAATATGAACACTGATAATAATCATAAATGTGTCTTGAGCATCAGATCCTCATATTAGAGTGATTTCTGAAGGATCATGTGACACTGAAGACTGGAGTAATGATGCTGAAAATCACAGGAATAAATTACACTTTACTGTATATTCACATAGAAAACAGATGATTTACATTATAATAATATTTCACTGTTTTTACAGTATTTTTGATCAGATAAACGCAGCTTTGGTGAGCAGAAGAGACTCTTTCAGACACATTAAGAATCTTAATTACTCGAAACGTTGGCCGGTCGTGTGTGTAAAACATCTGAAAGTGATTATTTGGTGAGTGAGTGGATCAGTGTGTGTGTGTGTGTGTGTCGAGGTGTCAGACTCGTCATGATGATTCCAGCTCTAATTGTAAAGACCTGCAGGACTGGATCTTTGGGGTAATAATTGTGGAGTTCCAGCGGGTTAGACGTGTCATTACTGGATCGATGCGGCAGAAACTGTAAATGATTCTCTTGTCAGCGGAGACGGCCGGAGACTTCAGACACACACACACACACGCTCGCAGAATCCATACGCAACGCTGACAATATCATATAAAAGCAGACCACGGGTTATGGATTATATTAAACGTTAGAGGAGGAGCCGGAGAGACGACTCAGTTAATGATCAGACACAACAGTTTATCATTCAATTCAACTCAAGTTATTTCACACATCGCTCAGCTTTACAGCGAAGGCTCGTTTAACGCCACAGTTTAGCACGTATTTGTAGAACAGAAATATTAACAGTTCCTCTGTACTCTGCCAAAATTACTTTGGTACACTCTAAAAAATGCTGGGTTGTTTTAACCCAAATTTGGGTCAAATATAGACAAACCCAAATGTTGGGTTAAAAATGTAATTAAAAAAATTTACAGTTGAAAGTGAAAGTGAATTTTAAATTACATTTTTTAACCCAACATTTGGGTTTGTCCATATTTGACCCAAATTTGGGTTAAAACAACCCAGCATTTTTTAGAGTGTAACACTTTGTTTAAAGCATTCATAAATATACATATATAAAATAAATATACATGTGCAATGATTAATCCCATCCAAAATAAACGTTTGTGTTTACATAATATATGTGTGTGTACTGTGTATAATTATTTTGTACATATAAATACACACACATTTAAGAAATGTGTTATTTTTATATATATAATAAATATATACAGTACATGCAAATACTTCTTAATGTGTGCAAAATAATTATACACAATACACACATTATGTAAACACAAACTTTTATATTGGATGGATACATGTTTAATAATATATATATAAGTATTTTTAACGCACCTTATAATGCATTGTATCTTCATTGTTACACAGAAAAATTTAAGATAAAACAAGGAATCTGTCAATATAATACATTTTAACTTTGATTACAATTATTTATGAAAACTTATATACATAAATGCCTCAAGTGTTACATGACATTAGTTCTTTAAAAATCCATAGCATGTATAAATAGTACTTTTAAATAGTCCAATGTTGATTGTTATGTTGTTGTACGTGTGTTTGTTATTGTGCGCTGTCATTTTGGCCAGGTCTCTCTTGGAGAAGAGGTTTTAAATCTCAATGAGATAAAGGTTAATAATAATAATAATAATAATGACGTTCTTCCTCAGTGTTTCTGTCTCGTTTTCCAGCACAAATATCTAAACATTCATAAATCAAGAGACAAGAACAATGACTGAAGATAACAAGAACAAGAACAAATATCTGCCAATGGAGTCCGAATAATCTTGATTTTCTAGTTTATTGTTGTTGTGTTAAGCACAAACTCCTCATTATGGCGCATGTTTCCTCAAACACGTCTTGATGTCTTCAGTGCTGTTCTTCTCTCGGGTTGGGAATGTTAGAGCCGAGGAGGAACATGAACATGATGCTGCGCTCCGGCTTCACAGCTCCTGCCAGCCTGATTTGTCTGCTCTTGACCTTTCCAGCGATCTGTCCCATCATGCATCAGGAGCGCTCCTCAGGGACTCCAGTAATGAAGCCTGTCATCTCCGCTCACCTCCACGCCGGACACACACTCGGATCCGCCGGATCCCGCATCGATCCCGGCTCCTCCAGGAGCTCCTCAGATCTGCACTTGTTGTGCTGAGACGTCCAGGTCAGATGTGTGCGGCTTTAACCGGCCAAACCTCGCTCGCGCGGTACAGAATCATATCTCTGAGGCTCGGGGAAACATAAGCAATTATTCTGGAGAGTGAGGAAGAGCACAGCACTCACGATTATGGCAAACAGCTTTTATTTTATTATGCAAAATGCATGCATAGAAAAACAAAAAGGTGAGAGGAAGAAGCAAACATTGATTAAATCATATTCGTTATTAATATTTTGCTCATCATTTCTCTAATCGACAGCCTTGACAAAAATGATAATTCGTCTTGTTTCATTGCGTTATTATCTCAAACACAATCGACTCCAAGCACACATGATTTACACTATGACAATATGATTACAAAATCTTTAATAATATTTGAATAAAGGATGAAGATGTCAGTTTCCAAGGCCGGACGCCACTTTTGTCCACTACTGTAGATTTGAAGCATTTATTCATCTTAGTTAATGTTAATTTCGACATTTTCTAATTGTTAAAATCTATTGTATTACATTAAATGTGTAAATATAGCATAGTTAATTAAATAAATATCAAAAATAAGCAATTAATCTCGAGTGTGAGGGAATTGAACAAATTATTTGGCAAAAACTACAGCTACAGGTTTTATTTTATTATGCAAAATGCATGCATAGAAAACAAAAAGCTCAGAGGAAAAAGCAAACATTGATTAAAACATATTCAGTTATTAATATTAGTTGGTTTTTGCATGTGTTCATCATTTCTTTAATCGACAGCCTTTACTAAAATGATAATTCGTCTTGTTTCATTGCGTTATTATCTCAAACAATACAATCGACTCCAAGCACACATATGCAATATGATTACAAAATCTTTAATAATATTTTAATAAAGGATGATGTCAGTTTTCCAAGGCTGGACGTCGCGCCACTACTGTATATTTAAAGCATTTATTAATTAATATTAACTAATTGTTAAAATCAAAAGTTGTATATTACATTAAATATGTATATATATATATATAATTTTTTTAAATGGACCTGAGCTGAGATGAACAGCTGTTTTTATTAATGCAAACGAATATGAATATGTACAGTCGCGCATGTTTTGCTCATTGTTAGTTAATCAACATTAACTCGAGGTTTTTGCACACAAATAAAGAATATAAATCACATTCAGGAGAAAAGTATTTTATTTCATAAATGTATTTCCAGTCTTTCTTTCAGACAGTAAACACTACCATTCAAGAGTCTCTTCTGCTCACCAAAGCTGCGTTTATCTGATCAAAATACAGTAAAAACAGTGAAATATTATTATAATGTAAATCAGCTGTTTTCTATGTGAATATACAGTAAAGTGTAATTTATTCCTGTGATTTTCAGCATCATTACTCCAGTCTTCAGTGTCACATGATCCTTCAGAAATCACTCTAATATGAGGATCTGATGCTCAAGACACATTTATGATTATTATCAGTGTTCATATTTTTGTGGAAACTGATACATTTTATTTCTCAGGATTCTTTGATGAATAGAAAGTTCAAAAGGACAGCGTTAATTTGAAATAGAATCTTTTGTAACTGCCTTATTTGTCACTTTTGATCAATTTAATTCACCTTTGATGAATAAGAATATATATATTTAAATCTTACTCACTCTAAACTTTAAAATGGTAGTACACACACACAGTGATAAGGACATTATGAACAACGCCGGGAGCTTATAAGGTAGATTTTGTTTCTAAATAAAAATGCAAATGAAACAAATTGAACCAAATTTACTTCAATTTAAACAGTTTATTGAAACAGAGAGTGTTATTTGTGTTCCTGAAGGTCATTAGAAACAAAGTTCAAAGTCATAATTTAAATCATCAACATTTGAAACAGAATTCAAGTATGTGTCTCTTATGGCACGTGCAGATATTAATAAACAGGTAATAATTTAACAGGTGATGTGTGGAGTACAGTGAGAGTTAATGCAGGACAAACATTAACATCACATCACATGACACTCACAGTGCCTCAGTGCATAGAGTTTAAGAGGAGGACCTAACGAGCACTACACTCACAGCACAACACAGATATGAAGATGAAGTGAGTGTGTGTGTATCAGTAATGTTCACCATCCCTCCACTTCCACCACCAGCGGATCCTTCACCTCGATCTTCCCGCTGTTGACGATCACACACTCGGTGTACGGCAGGTTACGCTCGTTCGTGTCCTGGAGTTCAATGGTGTGAACCACAGCCTGCACACACACACACACACACACACACACACACGGTCATCGCTCGCAGCGCTGCCATTGGTTCACTACTCCAGTGACATCATTCACTCTGCCTTTTAATGTGTACAGATGTTATACGAAGGACTCTATGAAATCACTCTCACTGTTTCCCAGATTCCATCTTTTTCTTTTTTTAAATATATATATATATTTTTTTCGTTTTAATTTTTCTGGATTCCGTTTTTTCCTCCCATTTAAATTTTTCCCGATTTTAATGGTTAGATTAAATTTCAGTAATTAAAAAGCGCAATTAATTGAAATCATGAAACTTAAACTTTTAATAAATTGTTAAATTGTATAACAAAAATGTTATTTTTAGGTCTCTATGAAATATGTAAGCCGCTAATGAGGGAACTATGTATGCATATCTATGATGCAATATTTGGCACACCGCTGTTGTGTCGTTCAGTCATCGGTTCACGATTATAGATTGGCGAGTACAGAAAATCCCCAAAAATCCATCAACTTTTGGGACAAACGGAGAAATAAAAGACGTTTTCGAGATGTTTCGAGAGTTTTGCCACAAACTTGACTTGATCTGAGACTCCGCTCTCACATGTGTGTTAATAGACAGGTTAGCAAATATATATTATTTACTGTACACTACAGTTATATTGCACTTTGTTTGTACTTCAGTAACGCACGTCTGGTGATCGAGTCTATGGCAGTGAAATTAAATGTATGTTGCACAAAAATATTTAGCCATTACTTGCAAATACTGTGTGTTTGTTCAAATGTACTTTTAGCACGATTTTTTTAAACGTGTAAAACTGCAGCATTAACACACCAAATCATTTGAACAATACTCACACATCAGCAGTGTTGGGGAAGTTACTTTTTAAAAGTAGTGTAACTCGTTACTCATTACTTCTTAAAAAAAGTAATCCGTTACTTTACTTAGTTACCCCATATGGAAAGTAACTTATGACGTTACTCGTTACTTTTACGTTACTTCTATGTTGCTTGACTTTGGGCAGAACCCAATATCTGTTCCTAAATGTGTAGGCCTACATAAAGTTCTACTATACATAATGCCATATATAATGCCATAAATGCATATATCAAAATGTTGAATATTTATGAAGAAATGTCCGTTAATGGATAGGCATATGCATGGGCGGCGCTAGGGAGGGGCTGGAAAGAAAGCCCCCAAGAAAGACCAAAGCTCCCCGTTAGCACCCCCAAAAATACTTTCTGGAAGCAATTATATTCAGGCTGTATTCTATGGAAGTCCTGAACCGCATGGTGAAGAAAAGAAAATAAATCTTGTTATTTCGACATCATAAGGGGACATTCTAATCTGCATTAAGCCACATTAAGCGTTCTTATAATGGTTTTCTATGGGAGGAAAATGCTTAACGTGTAATTAAACATGTTGCGTTTATATTCTGGGCTCATCTGATTTTTTGTACATAGTAGAGCCTACGTTATTATGATTTTAGTATCATAATGATTAATAAATGCACGCACAATTATCCGTGAACTTGATAAATGTTGGAGATATGTTTTACTATGCATGTAAACAAACTTTCAACATGTGCAAAATTCAGAATTAAATGAATGTGCAGCAATTCGTACAAATAGAGAGTCTGTATACGTGTTGTAGCCATTAAATAAGCGCATTTAGTTTCATATTTGTTAAAATATTATAATGTTATTTTTTTTCCATCTATATTGATTATGAATAGTGAACAGCGTGAGGAAGATGGATGTGCAATATATCGGGAGACATGGAGTGGGTCAGACATGATTTTGACCACTTCATTAAGTTTTGTTCAGTAGAAAGCCTTTCTTTAAAGTGAATTTCGTTTTGTATAAATTGTATCTTAATTTTAATAAAAAAAATTATCAACCAATTGCCTGGATTTAATAAATAAGAAGCAAATATAGCAGACATTAATCATGACATGGAGGCGCCGGCGCGGTCACTTGCATTGCACATGAACTGGAGCATCTCATCATAAACTAACCGAAACTCGGTGTATGCCTCACAGACATGAGAAATATATCTATAGAAAGCTTGAAATGTCTTTAAACGAAACAATTCAAAATGAAAAGAAATAGGCTACTCTCTGATTATGTGATCCAATATGTGCATTTCTCTCTATAGGCGTTCACTACGGAGATGGCGATCGCTGTCAAATCTGTCAAATGACGAGTTCGCTGTCAAATCTGTCCCTGGGAAAAGTAACGTTTCACCGAATTGAAAAAGGAACTACTTTTCGTTACCAAATTTTCAGTAGTAGCGCGTTACACTACTTTTTAGCCCAAAAAGTAGTTACGTTACTGTAACGCGTTACACACAACACTGCACATCAGTAACAGCGAATATATAATTACATCTCACGCTCCTGCCAGCTTCATTACGATGACATAACACAGTGTGATCAAACGTACAGGTGATACAAAAACTCATTTATCAGCTGATATATCATTAATATGATTCGTGAATTCTATCTCTGTCAATCTCCCATCGCTCCACTGTCCCTCATACCGTCATCAAGCTTTACCTTCGTTATCGTTTTGAAAATACAATATTTTGTATATGTAAAATATATCCTGGCGGCGACAAATTACATATTGCAGCTTTAAAGGAGACGCACATTAGAAACTGATCATTTCAGACAGAGGCTCAGAATGAGGGTTAAAAATAGTCGTTCCCTTTCGAACGGTCACTTCGTATTGCGTAGCTATACGCAGTGGGGAAACTCCTTTTCCTCGATTTACTGAAACCTATATGTAAAACGCATTTGCAGCTGCACAGCCAGCTAGGGATGGGACGGTATGGAAATTTCATATCACGATTATAGTGACCAAAGTTATCACGATTATCAATATTATCACGGTTTTGTTAAAATGAGATGGAAATGTTCAAAAAGAACTGATGCTCACCCTGAAAACATTTGAAAATCAACAAACAAAAAATACAATTAGCAGGCTAGCAGCTATATGCACTTTTTTTAAGCATAAATATTATATTAACATTAACATGGAGCCCTGAGAGTGAGAGGTATAAGTTTTCCTAGTGCAGGTTTTAATGAACCCGTCATTAAACCCTATCATTAATAATGATAATAACACTTATGGATGTGTGTATGACTGAATATTATTATTATTATTAATAAATAATAAATCACTTTCTCTCACTCTCTCGCACGCACACACACACTTTAAATGAACAAAATATGTTGGTTGGGTCAGGGTGACTAAACTACTGGAATACTTATAATGACTGTTGTAAATTGCAACGCACTACACAGCGCACATCCATGTCTCGGATTACCGTGGACGCAATCTCTGGTTTCATTCAAATGTGTATGTCTTGCGTCTCAGTTTTGATTGTATTGAAAATTAAATCAGAGTAATTTAGTATTAATACTACTACAATATTGTTGTAGTGATCACATTTACTTTACGATTGATTTGGACACTGTAACTTGCATAATGGATTTATAAACCGGCAAGATTTAAAAACATTAAGTTAATCACAATTCAATATTTCATGTCCCTGAAATTATTTCTGTGGTAAAAAATAAAACTGTAATAAGTTAACTATGAATGAATACAACACATTATCCCTTAAATGTCACCCTTAATAGTTTGAATATGTTCGTTCGTCTTGGCTCAAATCCACTTGCTGTAAAACTTTTCTCTTCGCGGAAGCTTTGCAATAATTACAAGTGAGATAATGAAATAATTCATCTCCAATAAATTTTTTGTCTAATTATTTGCCCAAGTTAGTTGTGGTATTAAGGTAAAAATTAACTCAGTGGGTGGTTGTCACGTAGTAAGATGACTTAGCAGATTTGACGTGTTTCCCCCTTTTGCAGCGACTTTCCTCTTGCAAGATTTGCAGACAGGTTTTAGTCCTCGATTAAATTGCCCTCGGGACTCTTGTAATAGCCAAAATACGACCATACCTCCGATTTTGTCCTCTTGGATGGCTGAAAAATCTCCCGTGCGCTGTCACAGCCTTCCATGTCTTCTCGCGTAAAAACAACAACATTGCATCTGCGCGCCTGCTCGCGCTTGCGTCAGACTGATTCTGGTTGGACAGGATTTACCGCGAGTTTTCAAAATCACGATAATCAAACGCGGTTTTTATGATAATTACATTTTAAACGATAATACTAACCGCCAGGACATTTTATCGTGGTTTATCGTGAAACCGGTAATCGTCCCATCCCTACAGCCAGCACACTGAGCGCCTGGCACGCTCATAGGCTGTGCTGCCGCAACTGCACAACCAATGGCGCGGGCGAATCTGACCTGCAGCCAATGAGCTAGCTCAACGTCAGAGCCCGTCAAGGGGGTGTGGCTTAGCCTATAAAAGACCCCCGAATTCGCCATTATAGCAGATTTTACTCCTTCAGCGACAGTACACATGTCCCTGAGCTTTTTACTGTAGCTTTCGCCGTCGAACAAGCCTTTCAGCCTGAGCGTGCTTCTCTTCAGCAGACTTCGCCTGCACGTCGATTTCTCCTGACGCCGTCTCACCTGTGGCTATCCGGCGACATTATATCCTTTGTTATTACTAACTTTCTATTACAGTATGCCTCGTCCATCCTGCGCCACGTGCGGAGGCCGTCTGCACGAGGCAGACCAACACGAGAGCTGCGTTTCCTGCTTGGGTGTCGACCACGCGGAGAATGCACTCTCTGCCGGCGGATGTGCGGCCTGCGACTGCATGCCTATCTCCGCGCTGCGCAATCGGCTAGCTCTCTCGCGAGACGGTGATGCCGCTTCGACCACGCTTCCCATTCCGAGGAAGAAGAAGCGTCGCAGCCAACGGCAACCGGAGGGTATGGAGTTTGGTGAACGCACGCCGGCCGCGTCCCCGCGTGCTTCACTTTCTCCGACTCGAACGCCATCACCGGTCCTGTTCACAGGAGACCAGCGCCCCCCCCCCCCACGTGGCGGGCCTCGTCTCCTTTGGCGGATCTCTCGAGCGCGACGACAGCGTATCCATCGCCGCTTCTGAGGACGAATGGCCGGGCTCTCTCGGCCCTGTCTCCGCCTCCCAATCTGTGGCCAGTGGAGTAGCGACCAGGACTAACTCCGACGCCGAAATGCTTCGGATCCTGACGAAGGCCGTCGCGGACCTCGAGCTAGAGTGGGCCTCGCCCGAGGAGCCGCCTCGTAGTCGGCTGGATGGATGGTTTCTGGAGGGGCGCCAGCAGGCCCCGCGTCACAAACCGGCGCCATTTTTCCCCGAGGTCCACGAGGAGCTAACCAAGGCCTGGCGCGCTCCATACTCAGCACGTGTGGGATCTGCAGTTTCCGCGACGCTCTCCTCCGTGGATGGCGCAGCGGAAAAGGGTTATGAGTCTTTGCCGCCCCTCGAAGAGGCCGTGGCAGCTCATCTTTGCCCGAGCACTGCAGCTAGCTGGCGAGCTAGAGCCGCTCATCCCAACAAACCCTGCCGAAACACCTCAGCCCTCGCTGGACGCGCGTACGCCGCCTCCGGTCAGGCTGCATCGGCCCTGCACACGATGGCCGTGTTGCAGGTCTACCAGGCCAAACTCCTCCGGTCCATGGACGAGACTGGCCCGGACCCGGAGACCTTTCGAGACCTAAGGAGTGCTACAGACTTAGCGCTGCGCGCTACTAAGGCTACAGCACAGGCCATCGGAAGAAACATGGCGAGCTTGGTCGTGCTCGAGCGCCATCTGTGGCTTAACCTCACCGAGATTAAGGACGCCGACAGAACGAGGTTTCTCGACGCCCCGGTGTCCAGCTCCGGGCTCTTTGGCCCGGCGGTGAAAGGGTTCTCAGAGAGGTACACAGAGGCACAGAAAGCGTCCCAGGCCATGCGACACTTCTTGCCGAAGCGTTCGAGCTCCGCGACCAGCAAGCCCAAGCCGCCGCCTTCGCCTCATCCAGCCAAGCCGGTGAAACAGGCCTCTCAGCCCCGCCCTGCGGCTGATAGCCAACGCCAGCCAAGGCCCGCGAAGCGCTACCCGCTCCCCAGGCGTCAAGGCCCTCGACCCAGCGCCGCGGCCGACCAGATGCCTCCGAAGTCGTCCTAGCACGGAGAGGAAAGAGAGAGGGCTCGTGTCTCGCGCTAGCCGGACCACCCTCGAAGAAATCGGCAAAACTTCCCACAGCTCCCTGTTCAGTTCAGGCGGCTGGGGATTTTATTATTGTAAACAGGCCCGCAGCAGTGAGCGCGTCTTTGCAAACAAACGCCGTTTTCACGGCGACCCAAATAAAGCACAAAAAGAGTATGTTTCACAATCACATCACACGGGTTCACGGTCCCCCTTCACTAGGCGGCCCCCGCCCTGTTGTAAGACTGAAATCCCCCCGGGCAAAAGCCGGTATAATCAGTCAAACACTCAGTATGTGCACAAATCACAGTGTAAGGGTATCAGGTCCCCCTATGTTAGGCGGTTCCCCCCATTCAGTGTGTCACGCCCTAGCCACACAAGTGATGGCCTGGCAAGCCATCCCTGGTGTGTCGAGTTGGGTCATAAACACTATAAAGCGAGGCTACTCGCTCCAATTCGCTCGCAGACCCCCGAAATTCCAGGCGGTTATCGAGACATCGGTGAGAAGCGACGTGGGTCACGTGCTTCGCACCGAAGTTCAGAATTTATTAGCAAAAGGAGCGATAGAGTCAGTCCCTCCCGCGCTAATGTATTCGGGGTTTTACAGCCGCTATTTTCTAATTCCAAAGAAAGACGGCGGGCTCAGACCCATACTAGATCTGAGACGTTTGAACAGGGCTCTCATGAGACGGCCCTTCAGAATGTTAACACTCAAACAAATTCTCGCGCAAGTTCGCCCGGGGGATTGGTTTGTTTCAATGGATCTGAAAGATGCATAGTTTCATATTCAGATCGCCCCTTGTCACAGGCCATTCTTGAGATTCGCCTTCGAGGGGAGGGCATATCAATACACCGTTCTGCCGTTCGGCCTGAGCCTGGCACCCCGTACATTCACGAAATGTATGGATGCAGCGCTCTCCCCGCTAAAAAGCCAGGGAGTGCGTGTGCTGAATTATCTCGACGACTGGCTGGTGCTAGCGCAGTCGAGAGAAGAACTAATAATTCACAGGGATTTGATTCTCGGCCATTTAAAATGCCTGGGTCTCACAATCAATGTTGCCAAAAGCGATCTGAACCCCAGCCAGACTGTGGTCTTTCTGGGCACGGTTTTGGACTCGGTGACAATGAAAGCGCGGCTCACTCAAGAGCGCGCGCTATCGGTGCAGACACTGGCAGCCGCGTTCAGGGCGCGCGAGCGCGCGCCTCTGAAGAGGTTTCAGAAACTGCTTGGTCTAATGGCAGCCGCATCATCAGTACTCCACATGGGATTACTGCGCATGCGCCCGCTGCAGCACTGGCTGAAACGCCGTGTGCCAACCCATGCATGGCAGTCAGGCAGCCTGCGCATTATGGTGAATCACGGGTGTTTAAGAACACTGATTCCCTGGCGGGCTCAGGACTGGTACCGCGAGGGGGTGACCATGGGGGTAGTTTCCAGGAGGAAGGTGGTTTTTACAGACGCATCCAACCTGGGTTGGGGAGCGCTGCACGAGGGCAGGCCTGCCTCCGGCCTCTGGTCGAGTGCGGAGCAGAGCTTACATATCAACTGTCTGGAAATGAAAGCAGTTGGTTTGGCCCTGAAAGCATTTCTGTTAAACCTCAGGGGTCACCATGTCCTGGTCCGTACGGACAACATGTCAGTGGTGGCCTACATAAATCGCCAGGGGGGCATCAGGTCGGGCAACCTGTATGCTATGGCGAGGGACCTCCTGCTATGGGCACAGGCCAACCTGAGCTCCCTGAGAGCAGCGCACATCCCGGGTGTCCAGAATCTGGGCGCGGATATGCTCTCACGGGGCAAAACTCCCCTAAGCGAGTGGTCTCTGAACCCTCAGACGGTCAGTCTGATATGGGAGAGATTTGGCGAGGCCGAAATCGACCTTTTCGCGTCGAGAGCCAACACCCACTGCAGGGTGTTTTTCTCGAAGAACAGGGACGCGCTGGCCCATTCCTGGCCCAACCGCCCCCTTTATGCTTTTCCCCCCATCTCGATGGTCCCACAAGTCATCGAACGGGTCAGAGAGAGCGGATGCCCAGTCCTTCTGGTGGCTCCTCTCTGGAAATCCAGACCATGGTTTCCGGAGCTGGTTCAGCTGTCAGACACGGTCCCCTGGCCCGTTCCAATGAGGAGGGACCTCCTCACACAGGCCAAAGGGACGATATGGCACCCCCGACCCGATTTATGGGCCCTCCATGTGTGGCCCCTAAACGGGTACCCGGGGGCCTTCCTGACAAAGTCTTAAGCACTATCTCTGAAGCAAGGGCCCCGTCTACTAGGCGTCTTTATGCTTTGAAGTGGTCGGGTTTTTCCAGCTGGTGCTCGAAAAACCGAGTTGACCCAGAGTCATGTGAGGTATCGGTGGTACTCTCCTTCCTGCAGGAGCTACTGGACGCGGGCCGCACCCCGTCCACGCTCAAAGTTTATGTGGCAGCCATCGCAGCGCATCATGCGTTGGGGCCTGGTCAATCACTGGGAAGAAATGACCTGGTGGTAAGATTTCTGAAGGGCGCTAGGAGAATTAACCCCTCCAGGCCCCCATCAGTACCTCCCTGGGACCTATCCACGGTCCTCAGGGCCCTGAAGGGGCCGCCTTTTGAACCGCTCCGGTCAGTGGATCTAAAACCACTCTCGCTTAAGACTGCTCTCCTGTTGGCATTGGCATCTATCAAGCGAGTGGGAGATCTGCAGGCCCTTTCTGTGAGTCCGGCATGTTTGGAGTTTGGAGCGGATGACTCCAGAGTCATTCTCAAACCCAGGCATGGTTACATACCCAAGGTGCTCTCAACGCCGTTTAGAGCGCAAGTTATCACGCTATTAGCCCTTCCCCCTTCTGCTGAGGATGGGGAGGTTAATCTTCTCTGCCCTGTTAGGGCGCTGAGAGTCTATCTGGAGCGTTCTGCGTCTTTTAGACAGTCAGAACAGCTGTTTGTCTGCTTTGGTGGCCAATCTAAGGGTGGTCCAGTTACCAAGCAAAGACTGTCTAGATGGATAGTGGATGCCATTTCTATGGCTTATACTTCAGTGGGTCAGGTTTGCCCTATAGGTGTCAGGGCCCATTCGACTAGAGGCATGGCCTCGTCATGGGCGTGGTCATCTGGGTTTCCCATTCAAGATATTTGTGATGCGGCCGGCTGGTCCTCGCCGTCCACATTTATGAAGTTCTATAATATGGAGGTGCCTTCCCTGCAGGCGAAGGTCCTTTCAGTATGATTAAGGCTCGACGCTGTCTGGTCTTGTCTACAAAAAATTACTGTGCATAATCACATACATACATGTATAAAACCCGCTTAGGCCGGTTATGAATTGTACTAATAATCCCGACAGTGTCGGGGTTTGTTAGCATATTCTGTTGGTTGTTACTGACTCTTATATATATTATTCAGGCCTGACAGTGTCTGGTCTGTTATATATATGTATATATCGGGTTCTGGCTTGTTCTGTTAGCTCAGGGGGCCTGAGTTGCAGTGCAACCAGTTACTAAGGGTGCGGCGTTTTACAGGGCGTCCCCACTGCGTATAGCTACGCAATACGAAGTGACCGTTCGAAAGGGAACTACTCGGTTACTGTCGTAACCTCAGTTCCCTGAGAGAGGAAACGAGTATTGCGTAGCCGGCCGCATTTAGTAACTGGTGAAGTTGTCGCTTCAGTCGTTAAACCTGCTATAATGGCGAATTCGGGGGTCTTTTATAGGCTAAGCCACACCCCCTTGACGGGCTCTGACGTTGAGCTAGCTCATTGGCTGCAGGTCAGATTCGCCCGCGCCATTGGTTGTGCAGTTGCGGCAGCACAGCCTATGAGCGTGCCAGGCGCTCAGTGTGCTGGCTGTGCAGCTGCAAATGCGTTTTACATATAGGTTTCAGTAAATCGAGGAAAAGGAGTTTCCCCACTGCGTATAGCTACGCAATACTCGTTCCCTCTCTCAGGGAACTGAGGTTACGACAGTAACCGAGTAGTTTTTCCGCATATACGTTTGTTTTTTGTGCAAAAAACATTATTAACATTATAACTAGAGCTGTGCAACGATTAATCACATCCACAATAAAAGTGTGTTTACATCATACCGGTGTATGTGTGTGCACTGTGCGTAATTATTTTGTATATATAAATACACACACATGCATGTATATTTTTAAGAAAAATTTGTTATTTATATATAAAATAGATTATATATAATATATATGTACAGTATATACATGCAAAAATATACATGTGTGTGTATATATACCATATAATTATACACAGCACACACACATATGATGTAAACACACTTTTATCGTGGATGCGATTAATCACTGCACAGCTCTAGTTATAACAAGGAACATATTAAAATAAAATAAAAAATCCACGTCACAACCCCTTTAAATAGTGTTTTTAGGCTTTAATATTCACAAACACTCCATACTGCCAGTAAATGACAGTAAATTAAATGTTTCCGACCGGATTCTGTGTTTGCGTCTGAAATCATCGAGGTTAAATGTGTGTTTCAGGAATCCTACCATCCCCTCCAAGACTTTCCCGAACACCACGTGTTTGCCGTCGAGCCACGGCGCTCTGGCTAGCGTGATGAAGAACTGCGAGCCGTTGGTGTCGGGCCCGGCGTTCGCCATGCTGACCCATCCGGGGCCCAGATGCCGGAGCCGGAAGCTCTCGTCCGCAAACGTGTTCCCGTAGATGCTCTTCCCTGAGGACAGAACTGAGGATCAGGCGACGCAAACATCCTTAACTGCGGATAATCAGCGGCGCATTACCTGAATATTTACTGAAAGGGATAGTTCACCCAAAAATATAAACTCTGTCAGTCATTACTCTCCCTCGTGTCGTTCCGAACCCGTAAGACTTTCGTTCATCTTCAGAACACAAATGAAGATATTCTTGATGAGATCTGAGAGCTTTCTGTGCCTCCAACGTCATTACAACTTAGTAAAACATTAGTAAAAACATCGTTAAAATAGTCCATGTGACTTCAGTGGCTCAACCTTACGTTTATGAAGCGACGAGAATACTTTCTGTGCTTAAAATAAAATTAACAAGTATTCTCGTCGCTTCATAAACTTAAGGTTGAACCACTGTAGTCACTCAGACTATTTTAACAATGTCTTTAATTAATGACAGAGTTTTTATTTTTGGGTGAACTGCCCCTTTAAAGGGCTTTATGTGAGTATACTCATGTGTAGAGGTTATGAGAGCGGCGGGATTTGCTTTCAGCGTGAAAACACACTAACTTTAGCTGGAAATAACATTACTCAAAAATCGCTATAAAGCCAAAACAATCTCTGTTACCGTAAATTGTATGTTTATCTCTGTAAAGCTGCTTTGAAACAATCTCCATTGTTAAAAGCGCTACATAAATGAAGATGACTTGACTTGACAAACATCTAAACCGGGAAAGAGCTTTGAGATCGACTGGACAAACAGATTTGACAAGAAATCTGAGGTATATTTGACAGACGGACGAAAGCTACAGAACAGAGAAGCAAATGATCGCTGTGATTCACAGAAACATCTGGATCCAGGCGGAGAACGGTGGATTTACAGTTATTACTGTGTGTAAATATGCTGAATTATGGGGTAAAATCATACGTTGTTATATATTGTATTGACAACTCATCAATTACATATTTACCGT
>JARWKJ010000017.1:745485-770298 GCA_029959095.1 Rhinichthys osculus
TTTAAGTGCCTTATATATAAAAAATTATATACACAAATTCGGAACATCCCCCCCCCCCCCAGCATTTACTGTCCCCCCAGGTTCAAAATTGCTCCTACGCCCCTGGTGTGTGTGGCCATAGACTGTAGAAAAAGACACACATATAGGCTAGTGAACACATAAAAAGCCACAGTTGAATTTATACTATTTTATGTGAATAAAAAAAAACAGAGATTTTTTTTTTACTTTCACAAGTATTCTATATAGAAATATTAGTATACAATGCGATATGCATTTACAAACACGCATGCGCACAACACACCGATCTGTCAAAGCTTAAAAGACTAGCATGCACCGCAGGTTGTGTGTGTGTGTGTGTGTGTGTGTGTGTGTGGATGATGGTTTTGCAGTTCTCGCAGTGATGCTTCAGGACGCGTCGCGTCGCGCTTGTGTTCGCAGTGATGCTTCAGGACGCCTCGCGTCGCGTCGCGCTTGTGTTCGCAGTGATGCTGCATGACGCGCGTCTCACCTTGTCCGTTACTTGCGGTCCCGTCCGCGTCTTAAAATCAATGGCGCTGCATAAAAACGGCAAATAAATGAGAGTAAACGCGCGCCAGAGCCGAAGCAGGTCCATATCTGCGTCTGAATATGAATATGAATGTGATCCGCGTTTTTGACTGAAGACTGTAGAGAATCAGCGGCGCGCGCGTCTCACGCTCCTCCTCTAGGGCGCGCGCGCGTCACGACGCACAGTGTCTCAGGAATTTACCAAAAAAAGAGAAAAACTGTGACGTGTACACACACACACACACACACACACACACACACACACACACACACACATAATCTACAATACCATCCTTTATGAACTGGTGTGTTCTTGTAAGGGGATAAATATAAACAGACTAGTTCTTCAGCACTGCAGATGAAAAAATTGCAGTTATAGATGATTTGGAACATACTATTTGGTCTAAACATTAGCATACCAGCTACTAACTACCACTTTAAACTGGATTGTCCTAATAAGCTGTGCAAGTTACTAGTGGTTTTGGTCTTATTTCTAAATAATAGTAATAACTTTGCCATCTAAAAAAAACAACAGAAACTGAACGAATACACTTAAAAATAAAGGTTCTTCATTTGAATTTATGATGTAGAACCTTTAACATCTTTGTAGTGGCAAAAAGGTTCTTCACACTTAAAAATAAATTTTTTTGCAGATTCCCCAAGACAAACAGTGTGAAGAATATTTTAACAATCTAAAGAACCCTTTTCCACTATAAAGAGCTTTTGTGAAACGGACAGATTCCACGGATGTTAAAGGTTCTTCATCCATCGATGCCACTAAAGAAGCTTTATTTTAAGAGTGTATATTATTAAATATTCCTCACAGTAAGATGAAAAATGGTTCTTTTAGGAACTGATGACTGAGAGGTTTGGGGAACCAGAAATGGATCTTCTAAAGCATCGTTGCGAGAGAAACAACAACCTTTTAGAACCTTAAAAATCATGCTTTTTATGTGCAGTCTGTTATGTTTGGAGCCTGCTGTAATCTGGTGTACTCACACAGTCTGGGGCCCCGGGCCCTTCATCAGGTCGAGTGGCGCTTCATTAACCGCTGGTTCTGACATGTAGAGCTTCGACCCGCAGGTGTAATGACTCTGATACTTCCAGCAATCACTTCCTCAAGAACCATTTTATCTCAATGTGAAGAACATTTAATAATCGGAAGAATCCTTTGTGCAATGGATGATAGAGGCTCTTCGTGAAACCTTTACAAATAACCTTTACTTTTAACCCTCCGTGCTCTTTTTGTATTTCAATGAAATGAATGTACTATATTTTAGTTCGATAATGTTTTTTATTTAATATTTTGTATTTTAAGGGGATTTTATGGGATTAAATTATATTTACGCTGTATTTATAATCCATTTATTCACGTTTTGAGCTGAAAATTACATTTCCAACTTAAACTGTGGTAAATCTTGAACACTTTAGAGCGACAGACTGAAGTTTGATCTCTTCTCAAAGAGACACTTGGCAGATTATTGCTGAAGTGAACAAAGTTTTAAAAAGACAACTTAAAAAAAAGTTACAGAATTTTACGTTTATTGTTATGAAAAATATGCAAAAATACTATTTAAAATATTTTCAAAAAACATGTTTTACTCTAAAACTGTGATAAATCAAAGCCATAACTCTCCACCAGTGTGTTCCTCATGTGAGTCTGATCTCTCAGTACACGAGCGTTCAGTGAGAGTGTGTTCGGCTGCAGTTCCACACGCTTCCACTAGAGGAAACTCTCATTCATTTACTATGCGGCGTTTCTGAGCGCGAGCAGCACAAGTGTGTGTGACTGATGCTTTCAGGACCATTTAACCTGTTCGGATCATGTACATGATTTATTTGTGTTCACACAGCAAGTGCCAAAAACTTTACCAATTTTCGTACCATTCCGATAAAAAAAAAAAAATCTAAAAAAAAACTAATGTAAAATATTTCCGTCAAAAATGACCGAAGAGGAGTATACAGTTAGAAAGATCTACCAGACAAGGTTGCTGCCTATCACCAACACTGTTCGCATGTTTTATAGAGCCCCTGGCGCAAGCAATTAGGCAGAATACAGATCTGAGAGGGATAAGGGTTGGGGATGAAGACCACATCATTGGTCTTTTTGCTGATGATGTGATCTGCTATTTAGGAGACCCAGACGCATGCCTTCCAATATTAATTAATCAACTCGAGGCGTTCGGTGTCTATTCAGGTTATAAGTTAAACTTTGCCAAAACACAGATCTTAACATTGAACTATCTACCATCCAAAAATATACAACAAAAATACAATCTCAATTGGAATGCAAATACAATGAAATACCTTGGGGTTACCTTAACAAGAGGAATGGATGATCTATATGAGACCAACTATGTTAAAGTGGATAAATCCATTAGAAATGATGTAGAGAGGTGGAATGTCCTTTCTCTGGACTTTAGTTCCCGGATAGAGACTATAAAAATGAGCTTCCTCCCTCGACTCCTCTACCTCTTCCAATCACTCCCTATTGAGATACCGGAGAATCAATTTAGAACGTGGGATAAAGTTATCTCTAGGTTTATATGGAATGGTCAAAGGCCAAGAATCAAATATGAAACTTTACAGCTTGGAAAACATGAAGGAGGTATGGCGCTCCCAAATCTTAAGGAATATTTTCATGCAGCACAACTTAGACCTTTAGTCTGCTGGTGTGCTAAGGATTACGAGGCTAAATGGAAAAACCTAGAGCAGTATGTACAAGGGAGGGAAATTCAAAGTCTTATTGGGGATGAAGGGGAAGCTAAGGATTTATTTAAACAGATAGATGCTATCACCCAGTTTTCATTAAAATTGTGGTTCAGCATAATACGAAAATATAAATTAGAGGCAGATCTCCCTCTACTTAGATGGATAGCTTATGACAGACACTTCACCCCGAATACTCTTGACCAGAGATTCCAGCAATGGAGACTGAATGGAATAACAGCACTGTGTACAGTAATGAAGGATGGGAATTTTATGAGTTTTGAAGAGATGAAACAAAACTTTACATTATACAATCAGGATCATTTCAGATACTTACAATTAAGGGATTTTTATATGAAGGAAGTAAAACCAAAAGTAAATCTGGGGGGAAACGGTATAATTAGAACTATAATAGGAATATACAACTCAAGGAAATACAGAATAATATCTACATTATACCAGCAACTGATGGAGAGGAAGGGAAATACAACGTCATATGTCAAGCAGAAGTGGGAAAAAGAGCTAGGTATGAATATATCTGAAGAAGACTGGTTACATATATGGAATACACAACAATCTACCACATCGTCTCGTATATGGAGGGAATTCTGTTGGAAAAATGTAATACGATTTTTCATTACACCTAAAATTAAGAGCAAATTTTTGTCAGTACCACAACCATGTTGGAGACAGTGTGGAGCGGTAAATGTAAACCATTCACATGTCTTTTGGCTCTGTCCTGTTATTACACAGTTTTGGGAGGATGTCCACTTGGTTATTGTTGAAATCTTGGGTTATGATATACCCAAGTCATGTTCAGTGCTGTATTTTGGTAATATGGAAAGAAACATTGTGTCAAGAGAAGATCGATACCTGTTTAAAATTTTGTTAGCAGCATGTAAAAAGGCCATTACGAAAAGATGGTACAAGCCGGACCCCCCAACACGAGATGAATGGCTGAAACTAGTGTCTGAAATAAGTGTAATGGAATGGTTGACTCATAAGATAAGAGTTCAAGAGGATCAATGCACAAATAATTGGGGAAAATGGACTGTATTTACATCCCAACGACAAGAAGAGGTCTGAAGTTGATGTATCTCATTCACTAAATTGTAATGTTTAGGTGATCCAGATTGTTCTTTTTTTTTTTTTCGTTGGTTTGTGTTTGTTTGTTTTACTAATTATAATTTTTGTATATATGTGATGAAACTATAAAAAAAAAAAGTATAAAAAAAAAAAAAATGACCGAAGAGCAGAGTGCAACAAGAAATATACATTTAAAATATGTTAAAATGCATTAAGAAACAAAATTCTTTTGAATGTGAAAATCCTGTAGGCTTTCCTTTGATTGCTCTTGAATGCATGAAGATGAGAGCTCTTCCACATCTGGTTTAGTGGATCATACAGTGATCTTTAATGGAGATGAGAGCTCTTCCACATCTGGTTTAGTGGATCATACAGAGATCTCTAATGGAGATGAGAGCTCTTCCACATCTGGTTTAGTGGATCATACAGAGATCTTTAATGAAGATGAGAGCTCTTCCACATCTGGTTTAGTGGATCATACAGAGATCTCTAATGGAGATGAGAGCTCTTGCCCATCTGGTTTAGTGGATCATACAGAGATCTCTAATGGAGATGAGAGCTCTTCCACATCTGGTTTAGTGGATCATACAGAGATCTTTAATGGAGATGAGAGCTCTTCCACATCTGGTTTAGTGGATCATACAGTGATCTTTAAAGGAGATGAGAGCTCTTCCACATCTGGTTTAGTGGATCATACAGTGATCTTTAATGGAGATGAGAGCTCTTCCACATCTGGTTTAGTGGATCATACAGAGATCTTTAATGGAGATGAGAGCTCTTCCACATCTGGTTTAGTGGATCATACAGAGATCTTTAATGGAGATGAGAGCTCTTCCACATCTGGTTTAGTGGATCATACAGAGATCTTTAATGGAGATGAGAGCTCTTCCACATCTGGTTTAGTGGATCATACAGAGATCTCTAATGGAGATGAGAGCTCTTCCACATCTGGTTTAGTGGATCATACAGAGATCTCTAATGGAGATGAGAGCTCTTCCACATCTGGTTTAGTGGATCATACAGAGATCTTTAAAGGAGATGAGAGCTCTTCCACATCTGGTTTAGTGGATCATACAGTGATCTTTAAAGGAGATGAGAGCTCTTCCACATCTGGTTTAGTGGATCATACAGAGATCTTTAATGGTGATGAGAGCTCTTCCACATCTTGTTTAGTGGATCATACAGAGATCTTTAATGGAGATGAGAGCTCTTCCACATCTGGTTTAGTGGATCATACAGTGATCTTTAAAGGAGATGAGGGCTCTTCCACATCTGGTTTAGTGGATCATACAGAGATCTTTAAAGGAGATGAGAGCTCTTCCACATCTGGTTTAGTGGATCATACAGTGATCTTTAAAGGAGATGAGAGCTCTTCCACATCTGGTTTAGTGGATCATACAGTGATCTTTAAAGGAGATGAGAGCTCTTCCACATCTGGTTTAGTGGATCATACAGTGATCTTTAAAGGAGATGAGAGCTCTTCCACATCTGGTTTAGTGGATCATACAGAGATCTTTAAAGGAGATGAGAGCTCTTCCACATCTGGTTTAGTGGATCATACAGAGATCTTTAATGGAGATGAGAGCTCTTCCACATCTGGTTTAGTGGATCATACAGAGATCTTTAATGTAGATGAGAGCTCTTCCACATCTGGTTTAGTGGATCATACAGAGATCTTTAATGGAGATGAGAGCTCTTCCACATCTGGTTTAGTGGATCATACAGAGATCTCTAATGGAGATGAGAGCTCTTCCACATCTGGTTTAGTGGATCATACAGAGATCTTTAATGGAGATGAGAGCTCTTCCACATCTGGTTTAGTGGATCATACAGTGATCTTTAATGGAGATGAGAGCTCTTCCACATCTGGTTTAGTGGATCATACAGTGATCTTTAATGGAGATGAGAGCTCTTCCACATCTGGTTTAGTGGATCATACAGAGATCTATAATGGAGATGAGAGCTCTTCCACATCTGGTTTAGTGGATCATACAGTGATCTTTAATGGAGATGAGAGCTCTTCCACATCTGGTTTAGTGGATCATACAGAGATCTTTAATGGAGATGAGAGCTCTTCCACATCTGGTTTAGTGGATCATACAGAGATCTTTAATGGAGATGAGAGCTCTTCCACATCTGGTTTAGTGGATCATACAGAGATCTTTAATGGAGATGAGAGCTCTTCCACATCTGGTTTAGTGGATCATACAGAGATATTTAATGGAGATGAGAGCTCTTCCACATCTGGTTTAGTGGATCATACAGTGATCTTTAAAGGAGATGAGAGCTCTTCCACATCTGGTTTAGTGGATCATACAGAGATCTTTAATGGAGATGAGAGCTCTTCCACATCTGGTTTAGTGGATCATACAGAGATCTTTAAAGGAGATGAGAGCTCTTCCACATCTGGTTTAGTGGATCATACAGAGATCTTTAAAGGAGATGAGAGCTCTTCCACATCTGGTTTAGTGGATCATACAGTGATCTTTAATGGAGATGAGAGCTCTTCCACATCTGGTTTAGTGGATCATACAGAGATCTTTAATGGAGATGAGAGCTCTTCCACATCTGGTTTAGTGGATCATACAGAGATATTTAATGGAGATGAGAGCTCTTCCACATCTGGTTTAGTGGATCATACAGAGATATTTAATGGAGATGAGAGCTCTTCCACATCTGGTTTAGTGGATCATACAGTGATCTTTAAAGGAGATGAGAGCTCTTCCACATCTGGTTTAGTGGATCATACAGAGATCTTTAAAGGAGATGAGAGCTCTTCCACATCTGGTTTAGTGGATCATACAGAGATCTTTAATGGAGATGAGAGCTCTTCCACATCTGGTTTAGTGGATCATACAGAGATCTTTAATGTAGATGAGAGCTCTTCCACATCTGGTTTAGTGGATCATACAGAGATCTTTAATGGAGATGAGAGCTCTTCCACATCTGGTTTAGTGGATCATACAGTGATCTTTAAAGGAGATGAGAGCTCTTCCACATCTGGTTTAGTGGATCATACAGAGATCTTTAATGGAGATGAGAGCTCTTCCACATCTGGTTTAGTGGATCATACAGAGATCTTTAATGTAGATGAGAGCTCTTCCACATCTGGTTTAGTGGATCATACAGAGATCTTTAATGGAGATGAGAGCTCTTCCACATCTGGTTTAGTGGATCATACAGTGATCTTTAAAGGAGATGAGAGCTCTTCCACATCTGGTTTAGTGGATCATACAGTGATCTTTAATGGAGATGAGAGCTCTTCCACATCTGGTTTAGTGGATCATACAGAGATCTTTAATGGAGATGAGAGCTCTTCCACATCTGGTTTAGTGGATCATACAGAGATCTTTAATGGAGATGAGAGCTCTTCCACATCTGGTTTAGTGGATCATACAGAGATCTTTAATGGAGATGAGAGCTCTTCCACATCTGGTTTAGTGGATCATACAGAGATCTTTAATGGAGATGAGAGCTCTTCCACATCTGGTTTAGTGGATCATACAGTGATCTTTAAAGGAGATGAGAGCTCTTCCACATCTGGTTTAGTGGATCATACAGAGATCTTTAATGGAGATGAGAGCTCTTCCACATCTGGTTTAGTGGATCATACAGAGATCTATAATGGAGATGAGAGCTCTTCCACATCTGGTTTAGTGGATCATACAGTGATCTTTAATGGAGATGAGAGCTCTTCCACATCTGGTTTAGTGGATCATACAGTGATCTTTAATGGAGATGAGAGCTCTTCCACATCTGGTTTAGTGGATCATACAGAGATCTATAATGGAGATGAGAGCTCTTCCACATCTGGTTTAGTGGATCATACAGTGATCTTTAATGGAGATGAGAGCTCTTCCACATCTGGTTTAGTGGATCATACAGTGATCTTTAATGGAGATGAGAGCTCTTCCACATCTGGTTTAGTGGATCATACAGAGATCTATAATGGAGATGAGAGCTCTTCCACATCTGGTTTAGTGGATCATACAGTGATCTTTAATGGAGATGAGAGCTCTTCCACATCTGGTTTAGTGGATCATACAGAGATCTTTAAAGGAGATGAGAGCTCTTCCACATCTGGTTTAGTGGATCATACAGTGATCTTTAATGGAGATGAGAGCTCTTCCACATCTGGTTTAGTGGATCATACAGAGATCTTTAATGGAGATGAGAGCTCTTCCACATCTGGTTTAGTGGATCATACAGAGATCTTTAATGGAGATGAGAGCTCTTCCACATCTGGTTTAGTGGATCATACAGAGATCTTTAATGGAGATGAGAGCTCTTCCACATCTGGTTTAGTGGATCATACAGTGATCTTTAAAGGAGATGAGAGCTCTTCCACATCTGGTTTAGTGGATCATACAGTGATCTTTAATGGAGATGAGAGCTCTTCCACATCTGGTTTAGTGGATCATACAGAGATCTTTAATGGAGATGAGAGCTCTTCCACATCTGGTTTAGTGGATCATACAGAGATCTATAATGGAGATGAGAGCTCTTCCACATCTGGTTTAGTGGATCATACAGAGATCTTTAATGGAGATGAGAGCTCTTCCACATCTGGTTTAGTGGATCATACAGAGATCTTTAATGGAGATGAGAGCTCTTCCACATCTGGTTTAGTGGATCATACAGAGATCTTTAATGGAGATGAGAGCTCTTCCACATCTGGTTTAGTGGATCATACAGAGATCTTTAATGGAGATGAGAGCTCTTCCACATCTGGTTTAGCGGATCATACAGAGATATTTAATGGAGATGAGAGCTCTTCCACATCTGGTTTAGTCGATCATACAGAGATATTTAATGGAGATGAGAGCTCTTCCACATCTGGTTTAGTCGATCATACAGAGATCTTTAATGGAGATGAGAGCTCTTCCACATCTGGTTTAGTGGATCATACAGAGATCTTTAATGGAGATGAGAGCTCTTCCACATCTGGTTTAGTGGATCATACAGAGATCTCTAATGGAGATGAGAGCTCTTCCACATCTGGTTTAGTGGATCATACAGAGATCTTTAATGGAGATGAGAGCTCTTCCACATCTGGTTTAGCGGATCATACAGAGATATTTAATGGAGATGAGAGCTCTTCCACATCTGGTTTAGTGGATCATACAGAGATCTTTAATGGAGATGAGAGCTCTTCCACATCTGGTTTAGTGGATCATACAGAGATCTTTAATGGAGATGAGAGCTCTTCCACATCTGGTTTAGTGGATCATACAGAGATCTCTAATGGAGATGAGAGCTCTTCCACATCTGGTTTAGTGGATCATACAGAGATCTATAATGGAGATGAGAGCTCTTCCACATCTGGTTTAGTGGATCATACAGAGATCTTTAATGGAGATGAGAGCTCTTCCACATCTGGTTTAGTGGATCATACAGAGATCTTTAATGGAGATGAGAGCTCTTCCACATCTGGTTTAGTCGATCATACAGAGATATTTAATGGAGATGAGAGCTCTTCCACATCTGGTTTAGTGGATCATACAGAGATCTTTAATGGAGATGAGGGCTCTTCCACATCTGGTTTAGTGGATCATACAGAGATCTTTAATGGAGATGAGAGCTCTTCCACATCTGGTTTAGTGGATCATACAGAGATCTTTAATGGAGATGAGGGCTCTTCCACATCTGGTTTAGTGGATCATACAGAGATCTTTAATGGAGATGAGAGCTCTTCCACATCTGGTTTAGTGGATCATACAGAGATCTCTAATGGAGATGAGAGCTCTTCCACATCTGGTTTAGTGGATCATACAGAGATCTCTAATGGAGATGAGAGCTCTTCCACATCTGGTTTAGTGGATCATACAGAGATCTCTAATGGAGATGAGAGCTCTTCCACATCTGGTTTAGTGGATCATACAGAGATCTCTAATGGAGATGAGAGCTCTTCCACATCTGGTTTAGTGGATCATACAGAGATCTCTAATGGAGATGAGAGCTCTTCCACATCTGGTTTAGTGGATCATACAGAGATCTTTAATGGAGATGAGAGCTCTTCCACATCTGGTTTAGTGGATCATACAGAGATATTTAATGGAGATGAGAGCTCTTCCACATCTGGTTTAGTGGATCATACAGAGATCTTTAATGGAGATGAGAGCTCTTCCACATCTGGTTTAGTGGATCATACAGAGATCTCTAATGGAGATGAGAGCTCTTCCACATCTGGTTTAGTGGATCATACAGAGATCTCTAATGGAGATGAGAGCTCTTTCACATCTGGTTTAGTGGATCATACAGAGATCTTTAATGGAGATGAGAGCTCTTCCACATCTGGTTTAGTGGATCATACAGAGATCTTTAATGGAGATGAGAGCTCTTCCACATCTGGTTTAGTGGATCATACAGAGATCTCTAATGGAGATGAGAGCTCTTCCACATCTGGTTTAGTGGATCATACAGAGATCTCTAATGGAGATGAGAGCTCTTCCACATCTGGTTTAGTGGATCATACAGAGATCTTTAATGGAGATGAGAGCTCTTCCACATCTGGTTTAGCGGATCATACAGAGATCTCTAATGGAGATGAGAGCTCTTCCACATCTGGTTTAGTGGATCATACAGAGATCTTTAATGGAGATGAGAGCTCTTCCACCCACATCTGGTTTAGTGGATCATACAGAGATCTTTAATGGAGATGAGAGCTCTTCCACATCTGGTTTAGTGGATCATACAGAGATCTTTAATGGAGATGAGGGCTCTTCCACATCTGGTTTAGTGGATCATACAGAGATCTTTAATGGAGATGAGAGCTCTTCCACATCTGGTTTAGTGGATCATACAGAGATCTCTAATGGAGATGAGAGCTCTTCCACATCTGGTTTAGTGGATCATACAGAGATCTCTAATGGAGATGAGAGCTCTTCCACATCTGGTTTAGTGGATCATACAGAGATCTTTAATGGAGATGAGAGCTCTTCCACATCTGGTTTAGCGGATCATACAGAGATCTCTAATGGAGATGAGAGCTCTTCCACATCTGGTTTAGTGGATCATACAGAGATCTTTAATGGAGATGAGAGCTCTTCCACCCACATCTGGTTTAGTGGATCATACAGAGATCTTTAATGGAGATGAGAGCTCTTCCACATCTGGTTTAGTGGATCATACAGAGATCTTTAATGGAGATGAGAGCTCTTCCACATCTGGTTTAGTGGATCATACAGAGATCTTTAATGGAGATGAGAGCTCTTCCACATCTGGTTTAGTGGATCATACAGAGATCTTTAATGGAGATGAGAGCTCTTCCACATCTGGTTTAGTGGATCATACAGCGGCACTGATTGCAGTTTCTCCAGATTCAGCTCTTGTCAGGACGGGTTACACACACAGACTCAGAGCGCCTCGAGCTTCAGTCACTGCACTGAATTGAGGAAGACAGAAGGAGAACGAGGTCTTCAGATCTGCTTCATCTTCACTGAAGGCTCAGAGATGAGCTTCTGTGCTTCTCCCACAGAGTTACTGCATTAAAGCATCATGCAGATGTTTGCTTTAATCAAACTCAAGTAGCAGACTCGTGTTTGTTGCATGCAAGTACATTTAAAAAAATTACTTTTAAATAAAAAGGCAATGATATAATCCAATATAAAACGTTGTGTTTACATAATATATGTGTGTGTACTGTGTATAATTATTTTGTATTACAAATACACACATATGCATGTATATATATTTAAGAAATAATTGCATGTATATACTGTATATATTTTTACATAATTTATTTGAATATATAAATAACAAAATGTTCTTAAATATATACATGCATGTGTGTGTGCATTCATATATTTACAAAATAATTATGCACAGTACACACACACATAAATTATGTAAACACAAAGTTTTATTTTGGATGCGATTAATAATCGCTGCTCAGCACTAATAATAATGCAAATGAGATGTTGGCGAGTGATGACGTTGACAGGCTCTCGCGCGCCCCCTCTGACAGAATGACAGCCACGCATTTAAATATTCAATGTGGATCATTAGAGTCAATGCAAATGAGCAGTAAATCACACACGCGCCTAACGAGTTGATCAGTTAATATCGATCATATTATTTTCCTATCGTATTAAAGCATGCATTATTGTGAGTTGACTATACTAATATTGTCACAGGAAAGGAAAACACTATGAGAGTCCGAATGAGTTCACTTTATCTCTCTATAAAGTGTCGCAAAAAGAGTTTTGTTAATGGATAAATAGCAAAAGCGTTTTTGCATCATTAATAGACTGATGTAAAACACACTCGCGGCACTTCCATAAATCTCGTATTTGCAGTGCGGATTATTAACAGGCAATTTATTATAAATATGAGTTGGCAACAACAGGACGAGCGTCAACTCCCATCTGAATATACGTCTATATTAATGAATTATATAGTCAGCAACCCGTGACCTTAAACTATAATAGGAGGCGCTGGCTGAGTCGTGTATCGGACTCCTGTCACACTGCGCGTTCATTTGTCTTTCAGCCATCAGAGGAATTAATTAACGAGAGATGCGAAGGGTCTAAGTGAATGTCAAACAGCAGTCTATGTTAATGAAACACACACCTAAACACGTTTCTTCACGCTCTCAAAATATACAAATGAAGCCCAAGCTTTAATAATCCGCTTTTTTGGCACAGAAAATGATATATTTGGGCAGTTAATGTATCGATCCGCGCGGCCCCTCGAGTGCACTTTATTCCTCCGCTCGTTTATCAATGAATAAAAACACCAATACACTGTCATAATAGCAATGTTATTTGGAAGTATGACAACTATAAATTATTTTGAGGTATTTGACATTTATTATTGCTATTTAAATACTAATAATGCAATTAAATAAAAGCCCAATTTAATTTATTTTTAATGACAATTGCACGTTTTTTTGGAACTCTATCGTTATATCCATGCGAAAATCTAAATCTGCGCGGGTTGTTATTGCTCACATTCTTTAAGGGTGAAATGCATTTGTAGACGAGAATTCATTTTCAGACGATTATGTTTGTGTTTTGGTTCGTTATCAATCTGCAGAGACTTCTGGATGACGAATGGGCCTGTCAGAATATTGCCAGTCAAAACATTCCCCCTCCTCGCTGTAAATGCCCCACATCCCGATGATCCCGAGGCTTTCCAGACAGCTGCAAGTTTCTCAACACAGGCTGGGAACCAGTTACACGCTTATCTAGTGTGTTCAACTCTGAGGAAATAAAAATGCATGATTCATCATGCAAACTAAAACAGCTGTAAAAGTCTGACGAGCATTTATGATTCTTTCACGCGCGAGAAAAAAGGTTCTTCATTTGCGTCGATGTTTCTATGAAGAACCTTAAACATCCATTGAATCTTTCCATTGCGCATGAGATTATTAAATGTTCTTCACACCAGGTTACACTTTATTTTAAGGTGTCATAGTTACAGTGTAATTATATATTGAAGAGTTCTGAGTAATATTATGCAGGGTTAGGGTTTGGTTTAGGATTAGTTGCATGTAATTATGCATAATTTACTGTTATTGTACATGTAACATATGTAACAAGGACGTTAAAATAAAGTGTTACCAAGTGTTCTTTTAGGAAAGGTTCCAAAAATGGTTCGTCTATATGGCATCACTGCGAAAATCAGCTTCATGTTTAAGAGTGAGCGACTGTCCGATGCGTAAACTTCTTTTTCCTTCAAAAGAGAAAAGAAAAAAAGGACTGATAAATCAAACCGGAGTGAGTGAGACAGATGCTCAGCATCACTTCTGTTCTGGGTCTGTCTGTCCGTCCAGGGGCACGTGCCCGCGCGGTGCGCGTGAGAGTGGGCGGAGGGCGCGTGTGCGTGCGTGCGCGCGCGCTGATGCGAGTGTCCCGGAGTCGCAGCCTGGACTCTTCTGACAGGGTTAGTGTGTCTTTCCTCGCGATCGCCAGAAACATGAGGCGCAGGAGCGCAGAACAGCTCGGCTTCTCCACTTCTGGTTGTTCTAGTTAAGTTGGAGTGGTTCTAGATCGATTCTTCAGCGAGGAAGAGCACATGAGAGTCCATCATCCCTCCTCGGTGTCGGACATGCTGAAGCCGAGCGAGCCCAGCGGTTCTGCTTTCCTCAAAGTGGACCCGACCTACATCCAGCACTGGCAGCAGCTGTTCCCGCAGAACCCGGTGCCGGTTCCGGTCCCGAGAGCCAGCCTGATCTCCGTGAGCTCGAGCTCGTCCACCGAGTCTCCCGCGCGCTCCCTCAGTCACGCGCTGTTCGACACCGGAGCCGCTTCTCAAGCCAAAGAACTTTGTTTGTCGTCCAACTTTAAGAACGATAAAGGCTCGCGACTGAAGCTGAGCTCCGAGGAACTGGACTATTATCTGTACGGGCAGCAGAGGATGGAGATCATCCCGGTCAACAACAGCAACGGAGACGCCAATAACCGTGAGCACACACGCACACACACACACACACACACACACGAGGAGTCGGGCACGCTTTATTTCAATCGTGCATTTAAGTAATATCAGTTAACAACATGCACTTTTATGTTTACGGTTAGTTGCATGAATAATTGCATGCATAATTTACTGTTTTTAAGTTGCCTACATGTGTAATAAAGACATTGTAAAATAAAAAGCGTCCACGAGGAGTCGGGCTCACACTTTATTTTAATTATGCATTTAAGTAGCATAAAGGCCTAAAATAATTAACTACATGTACTTAGGGTTAGTTGCATGTATAATTGCATGTACAATGTACAGTTATGTGTAACAAAGACACTGTAAAATAAAAAGCGTCACCGGATTCGGTTATAAAGAAGAAATGGTTTCAGTGTGTGATCAAGCAACTTTTTATTCTCTAGTTCTTTGGAAAACATCACAAGTCTGATGCTTTAAAAAAACATTTGAAAAACTTATAACAAAACATCAAAAATATCCCACAGTTGCATATAACCTATAACTATAATCCATATGATTCTTGAAAAAATAGGACCGCGAAGAACATTATTTTCGGGAGTTTTGAACTAAATGATCGCCGTGTTTCAAAACGTTATCGGGGAAAATGTCAATTTATGTGATGTTGTGTATTAATGCATTAGGAAATATAAGGTAACATTTTATTTTACAGTGTCCTCGTTATATATGTTACATGTAGGCCTACTGTAATAACAGTAAATTATGCATAATTACATGCAAGTAACCCTCAACCAAATCCTAATCCTACTCTAACACTATAGTAATCCTTAAGATTACTCAGTACTTTAATATATAATTGCACTATAACAATGACATAAAGTGTAACCAAATATACTTTGAATAATTTAGTTTTATAGTAAAATAGCATTAGTGCAAGTGCTAGTTAATCTTTTTTTTAAACGAGTTATTTTCAGGCTAGGCTAAAGACTGTGTCCAGCGCATTGAACTGAATTCTGATGGATTGATTTTATTCTCGAGTTTGACGAGTTTTGTTTTATTATCCGGATCAGCGCGCGACAGTTTCAGCGAAAATGCTGAAATTATTCACCTAAATTAAGGAAATGAACACAAATGAAATCTATGCCTAAAAACATATTCACACTGAAGAAAACGCTCGTTTTAATCTCGGCCTCATTTTAAAACACATATTTAATGAAACATTTCTTTAATGTTTTAACTGATTTGTATATTTAAATTGACTTATTTTAATCTGATAGCCTAGGTATTCAATATTTTTTATGAGGTATCCTATCGAATATGTGATAATTACACTTATTGTCAATGTCAGCAACTGAGATCTTTTTTAGCTACTCTGAATTGAATCTTTATTAATTGCGCAAATGATTTTGTCCCGTTAAATTCTGCGTTAAACGCGCTAAACGCGCGCGCTGGTGTGAGATGTGTGAGTGATCAGCAGATCTCCATCGATAAACGCAGGAGCACATGAGGGATGAGCGGACAACACACAATTAATTGCTGTATAGTTTTGTAGAGTGAGTCCGGATCAGTGATCGATCTCTCCATCGGCCCACATTCATCATCCCAGCGCGGGACATGCGCGTCTCCCGGGGCACGAGACTGCTTTATCTACACGCGCGCTCCCGAGCCCATATTTCACAGCAGAGGAGCTCGTTTACACACACACACATGTGCTTCACAACACTCGGATGATTGCATGAGGAATTTCAGATGCACACAATATATTCTGATGCACAGAACTAAATGAGATGATTTGAAGACTGAATACAATTCTGTTTTGAGCCGCGCGCTTTATTTCTATAGTGCCGTTTAATGAGCAGCTCGTGTTCAAACGCGTTTAATCATCTTTTAAGAGTCACAACATAGTATATACAATTTCATTTAGTGGTTTTCTCAGTCATGCAAAAATATTTTAATTTAAAGTCTAAATGCACAACACATTTTTGAACGATTAATATAAAGTGCAACTGTTTTTACATTCATTTCTGAAGTTTTATTCATGAAAAATCTTTATTCATGATTTTTTATGCACAGTAGAAATATCTTCATGCACCATTTAAAGTTTGTGTGCATGAAGAATTAATGCGAAAAAGAAAAGATCTAATTTAATTTTAGCTGTATAATATTTTGTGCACAACACAAATATAAGCACGTGAACATCATGCTGAGAAACTAGCTCTATTTTTGTAACAAATCTTTATTCATGATTTTTTAATGCACAGTAGAAGAAATGTCTGTAAAGTTTGTGCATGCGCTGAAGAAATAATGCCAATAAGAAAGGATCTAATTTCATTTTAGTTGTATAATATTTTAGCAAAAAGTGCACAACAGAAATATAAGCACATGACCGTCATGATGAGAAAAAGCTCTATTTTTTGGAACAAAGCTTTCGATTTAAAGTCTTCATGATGGTTAAAGCACGGCAGAAGCGACGTCGCTAACACTTTATTTTACAGTTTACATGTTACTTACCGTATAATGATGCGTAATTACATGCAAATAACAAATTCTAATCCTAAACCTAACCCAGTACATGAAGTTATTAATATTACTCAGACTTAAATATATAATTACACTGTAACAACGACACCTTAAATAAAGCGTGACGGGAATGTCTTAAAGAGGGACGAGTTAAAGTTTGTGTGCATGTGACGAAGAAATAATGCGAATAAGAAATGATCTAATTTCATTTCAGTTGTGTAATATTTTATTAAAGCCGTGCAAACACACACACACACACACACACATGAACATCACGCTGAGAAACGAGCACTTTTCCGCTCCAGATCTGTGGCTGTAGAGTGTCCGATGGCTTGACCCGCAGAAGGAATCTCTTCATGCATCGTCTGACAGAGGGACAATTTAAAGTTGTGTGTGTCTCAGTGAAGGGCCGCTCAGGGTCCCATCTGTGTGTGTGTGTGTGTGTCCCGCAGGCTGTGACATGTGTGCTGATAACCGTAACGGGGAGTGCCCGATGCACGGGCCCCTGCACTCGCTGCGGCGGCTGGTGGGCACCAGCGGCTCCTCGGGGCCCGTTCCCACGCCGGACGTCCCGGACTGGCTCCGGGATCTGCCTCGAGAGGTGTGTCTGTGCACCAGCACCGTCCCGGGCCTCGGGTACGGCATCTGTGCGGCCCAGCGGATCCCACAGGGAACGTGGATCGGGCCCTTCCAGGGCGTCCCGCTCACGCTGGAGAAGCTGCAGTCGGGGCCCGTCAGGAACTCACGACACTTGTGGGAGGTGAGTGTGTGTGTCAATGCAAACTACTGATGAACACACGACACTTGTGGGAGGTGAGTGTGTGTGTGTCAATGCAAACTACTGATGAACACACGACACTTGTGAGTGTGTGTGTGTCAATGCAAACTACTAATGAACACACGACACTTGTGAGTGTGTGTGTGTCCATGTGAAATACCTGAAGATGTTCCTGTACAGCTGAGCATGCGCTTGCAACACCAACGTCAAGGGAATGCATGAACTGATCAAATATACAGTCAAACCAAACATTATTCAGACACCAAATATCATTTTTGATAATGTTCCACTAGTGTGATCAGGACACTATAGTTCATTTCTGTAAGTGAGGAGAGCAGAATAAAGTAAACTGACATATTACACCCAAATATTCTTCATCCAGTGACTACCAGTAACAATGATTCCTCCACTTTGAGCTGATCATGTTTTGCTGAAGTGTGTTTTCTGTAATTGCTAATGCTCTTTTTACACACACACTGAACAACATGAAGCATTGCTTGGTCACTGGTTGAGCTAAACTGGTATTCTCTAATTGTGGAGTTATATTTACCAGCTGACAGATATTCAACATAATTCATGTGTGAGAGTCTAACAGAAGGACGGACAAAACCAGTCAAATATCCACTGAGTTCTGCTCAGATTTATTACCAACTATAGCGAATAAACTGATGATGTGAGAAATGTTGAAGTTTTGGTTTGACTGTAAATGTGTCGCTTCAATGCAACGGATAAAAGCGTGAGGAAAACCCCCCACACACACACACACACACACGCTGAAGGTCATCCGCTTGACCTCTGACCTGAGCTGAGCGAGTGTACGGCTCTACAAACACACACATGGACAGATATGCAAAAACTTGTTTTATTTTTTGCGTGAATTCGGAAACTTGATTTGAAAATTTGTGTTTGCCGACACAGAGATGTTTGCAGTGTTTCTGTCTCGTTTCCAGCATAAATATATATAAATTCTTAAATTAATTTAACATTTTAATATTGAATTTAATATTCAACAATATTATTGATCTCCTGCATTGACACTATTATACAAGAACTGAGCTGGACGATGACATCACGGTTTACTCCAGAGCCGCTATATATATATATATAAATGAACTAAATTAATAACTTTTTTACAACATGAAAAAATGAAGCATCACTGAACTGACTTAAGCTGAGACGCTATTCTCTTCTGGACACACACTTTTAATGCATTTATTGTCCTGTTCTCTCTGTAAAGCTGCTCTGAAACACTGTAATAGCGCTGTATAAATAAACGTGACTGGACTTAAATCAAGATATAAACTGGAGAAGAAGCAAAATGACTGAAATTTGAAATGAATATGAAGTGAGTTTGTGTTTAAAACAAGAACAAATAGTCAGAAAAAATGATGTTTTCACTTTGAATTCATTTATTTTTCTGTCTCCACTGGCAGATATTTCTTCTTATTTTAAGCACAAACTCGTTTTGACACATTTTTGATTAAACACGTCTTCATATCTTCGGTCACTCTTCTTCTTCTTCTCCAGTAAATGTCTCTTGATTTAAGAATGTCTGTATATTCGTGCTGGAATCGAGACAGAAACACAGTGTGTCGGATCCGCTAAAGCTAAAGCGCTTTTGTTTTCCACATGAAAGATGATATAAAAATGTGTTTTGAAGCGAACGCTGTTCCTGGATCAGTGTGACGTCAGTAAGGACTGCACACATGAAGGAGCAGAGGCTGGTGAAGTGTAACACACACACACACACACACTCGAGGCCGGATCTGGAGTGTGTCATGGCACAGGAATCACAGGCCGGCTTCGGCAGACTCTGGGAGACTGTTATTGCTCGGCAGATTAATATTTCCCCTGTTAGATCATCTATTAGTTTAATATTAGCCCAACACGGCCCTCATTACGGCCGGTCCGGGTTTGATGAAGCCCGTCTGCTCTCGCTCGCCTGACCTTTTATTGACAGCGTTATTACGGGCCGGCTGTCCCGGCGCTGACGGATGCGAGTCTCGCTGGTTAAACACCTGATACGAGACATTTGTTCAGTCAATTAGGAGAGAATAACACTGATAGCTCATCTACTGTTTATTCAACTGACAGAATAAGATTCATAATAATAGTCCGTAAGAGCAGCGCTGCCATTCATAACTGACGGTGTCGTTCGCTTCCTTATTTTATGGGTCAGACAAATAATCTTGTTTTCACTTTGAGTTCAGATTATTTGCAGATATTTGTTCTTGTTTTAAGCAAAAACTCACTTCGTTTTGATTCATTTTTCAGACTTTTATCTTCAGTTATTGTTCTTCTCCAGTAAATGCCTCTTGATTTGAGAGTGTTTAGATATTTGTGCTGGAAAACACTGAGGAAGAACATCATTGTGTGTGTGAAGCAAAGCTTCTGTGTAGCAAAATAAGGTGGATAAGTTGATTAGAGATACACACACACACACACACACACGTGAATGACCCGTATGACACACACACACGCACGCACGCACACACACACACACACACACACACACACACACACACACACACACACACACACACACACACACACACGCACGTGAATGACCCGTATGACACACACACACACACTCACACGCACGCACGCACGCACACACACACACACACACACACACAGACACACACACACACGCACGCACGCACACACACACACACACACGCACGCACGTGAATGACCCATATGACACACACACACACTCACACGCACGCACGCACGCACACACACACACACACACACACACAGACACACACACACACACACACACACACACACACACACACACACTCACTCACACGCACACACACACACACATAGACATACGCACACGCACACACACACACACATAGACATACGCACACGCACACGCACACACACACACACACGTCAGGCGCTGTTGATGCAGTGGTGTAAACACAGGTGAAGCGGAGCTCTACAGGGCGTCTGCTGCTGGTGTTTATCCGTACGCTGGTGTCGTGGATCTGAGTCTGTCAGTTCACAGGTCTGATCACACACTCACACACACACACACACACACACACACTGCTGCTGGTGTTTATCCGTCCGCTGGTGTCGTGGATCTTAGTCTGTCAGTTCTTTGGCTTCTCCGTCAGAGAGTTATTCCGGCTTTTCCCACCCGGAGTCTGGAATGCTTTTCTTAGGAATATTGTACACACGTCTCTCGTCGATATTGCCCATTATCAGCCATATTTACCAGCTATGAATCAGGCGAATGGTTCAGTTTGTCATGTTTCGCGGTCGGCGTGTCCAAGTCAAATATCTCTGTGTGAGTCTCGCCCAATAAATAGAGTTTCTTGTTAGAGTTTCTGTCATGATGTCGCGCGCGCCGGTCCCGGGAACCTGGCGGCCTGAGTAATGTGACGTTTATAAACTAAACACTCGACCTGTGCTGTTTTACTGCGGTACATGATGCTGTAGCTCATGTGAAGTGTGTCGGAGTGTCTTCGCCGTCGCTGGACTCTCACAGGAGAGTATACGAGATCTGGATGCTCAGAAACACTCGAGCTGAGTCTGTGTTGGGCTGGAGAATGATGGAAGCTTGTTTCTGCCACACAATGAACATTTTAAAAAGTTATAGAGTTATAAAGTCAAAAAACTATAGCGAAAAAAAAGTGTAAAAGTCGCAAGTTTATATCTCGCACTGCCATTTGGGACAGGGCCCCAATGTTCAACATGTTTAGAGTAATTTTTTTCATTTTTTTCTTGCAGTTATGAGTTATAAAATAAAAATTGTAAGATAAAAGTAAAAATCGCAAGTTTATATCTCGCAAATCTTTTTCTTTCTCACAGCTGTAAGTTATAAAGTCTGAATTCCGAGAAAAAAGTAAAAATCGCAAGTTTATATCTCGCAAATCATACTTTTTCTTGCAGTTATGAGTTATAAATTCCGAATCGTGGGAAAAATAGTAAAAATGCGAGTTTATATCTCACAATTCTGACTTTTTTTCATGGAGTTACGAGTTATAAAATAAAAATTAGATAAAAATTAGATAAAAATAGTCAGATAAATGTAAAAATCGCAAGTTTATATCTCGCAACTCTGACTTTTTTCTTGCAGTTGTTATTAAATCCGATTAGTGAGAAAAAGTAGAAATCTCAAGTTTATATCTCGCAAATCTTTTTTTCTGCAGTTATGAGTTATAAAGTCTGAATCGCGAGAAAAAAGTAAAAATCGCAAGTTTATATCTCGCAATTCTGACTTTTTTCTTGCAGTTATAAGTTATAAAATCCGAATTGTGTGAAAAATAGTAAAAATCGCAAATTTATATCTCACAAATCTTTTTTTTCTCACAGCTATAAGTTATAAAGTCTGAATCACGAGAAAAAAAGTAAAAATCGCAAGTTTATATCTCGCAATTCTGACTTTTTTCTTGCAGTTATAAGTTATAAAGTCTGAATCACGAGAAAAAAAGTAAAAATCGCAAGGTTATATCTCACAAATCGTACTTTTTTCTTGCACTTATGAGTTATAAAATCCGAATTGTGAGAAAAATAGTAAAAATGCGAGTTTATATCTCACAATTCTGACTTTTTTTCTTGCAGTTACGAGTTATAAAATAAAAATTGTAAGATAAAAGTAAAAATCGCAAGTTTATATCTCGCAACTCTGACTTTTTTCTTGCAGTTGTTATTAAATCCGATTAGTGAGAAAAAGTAAAAATTGCAAGTTTATATCTCGCAAATCTTTTTTTTCTTGCAGTTACGAGTTATAAAATAAAAATTGTAAGATAAAAGTAAAAATCGCAAGTTTATATCTCGCAACTCTGACTTTTTTCTTGCAGTTGTTATTAAATCCGATTAGTGAGAAAAAGTAAAAATTGCAAGTTTATATCTCGCAAATCTTTTTTTTCTGCAGTTATGGGTTATAAAGTCTGAATCGCGAGAAAAAAGTAAAAATCGCAAGTTTATATCTCACAATTCTGACTTTTTTTCTTGCAGTTATGAGTTATAAAATCCGAATTGTGTGAAAAATAGTAAAAATCGCAAATTTATATCTCGCAAATCTTTTTTTTTCTCACAGCTGTGAGTTATAAAATCTGAATCGCGAGAAAAAAGTAAAAATCGCAAGGTTATATCTCGCAAATCGTACTTTTTTCTTGCAGTTATGAGTTATCAAATCCGAATTGTGAGAAAAATAGTAAAGATGCAAGTTTATATCTCACAAATCTTACTTTTTTATTGCAGTTATGAGTTATAAAATCCGAATTGTGAGAAAAATAGTAAAAATGCGAGTTTATATCTCGCAACTCTGACTTTTTTCTTGCAGTTGTTATTAAATCCGATTAGTGAGAAAAAGTAAAAATCGCAAGTTTATATCTCGCAAATCTTTTTTTCCCCCTGCAGTTATGGGTTATAAAGTCTGAATCGCGAGAAAAAAGTAAAAATCGCAAGTTTATATCTCACAATTCTGACTTTTTTTCTTGCAGCTATGAGTTATAAAATCCGAATTGTGTAAAAAAATAGTAAAAATCGCAAATTTATATCTCGCAAATCGTACTTTTTTCTTGCAGTTATGAGTTATAAAATCCGAATTGTGAGAAAAATAGTAAAGATGCAAGTTTATATCTCACAAATCTTACTTTTTTCTTGCAGTTATGAGTTATAAAATCCGAATTGTGAGAAAAATAGTAAAAATGCGAGTTTATATCTCACAAATCTGACTTTTTTTCTTGCAGTTATGAGTTATAAAATCCGAATCGTGGGAAAAATAGTAAAAATCGCAAGTTTATATCTCACAATTCTGACTTTTTTTCTTGCAGTTATGAGTTATAAAATCCGAATTGTGTGAAAAATAGTAAAAATCGCAAATTTATATCTCGCAAATCTTTTTTTTCTCACAGCTGTGAGTTATAAAATCTGAATCGCGAGAAAAAAGTAAAAATCGCAAAGTTATATCTCGCAAATCGTACTTTTTTCTTGCAGTTATGAGTTATAAAATCCGAATTGTGAGAAAAATAGTAAAAATGCGAGTTTATATCTCACAAATCTGACTTTTTTTCTTGCAGTTACGAGTTATAAAATAAAAATTGTAAGATAAAAGTAAAAATCGCAAGTTTATATCTCGTAAATCTTTTTTTTCTCGCGGCTGTGAGTTATAAAGTCTGAATCGTGAGAAAAAAGTAAAAATCGCAAGTTTATATCTCACAAATCTTACTTTTTTCTTGCACTTATGAGTTATAAAATCCGAATTGTGAGAAAAATTGTAAAAATACGAGTTTATATCTCACAATTCTGACTTTTTTTCTTGCAGTTACGAGTTATAGAATAAAAATTGTACGATAAAAGTAAAAATCGCAAGTTTATATCTCGCAAATCTTACTTTTTTCTTGCATTTATGGGTTTACATCTTGCAATTCTAAATTTTTTGTGAGATATAATGTTGCAATTACCTTTTTAATGTATTCTTCCATGTCAGAAAGAAGCTTCCATAGACAACAGTGTGTGCGTGCCGAATGCATTTGATCACACACATACAGTGTGAGTATCTGGAAGCGCTGCAGTCGCCCGCCGTCATTGGCTGGACGCGATGATGTCATCGTGACGGGCCGCGGCCAGGATAAGTATTGTATTTTCTGTTCTATGGCGGAGGCTTGTTTAACATCGGTTTGCTGACACAGAACACACTGTAATTTGTCACTGAAGTTATTTTATGCTTCATTTGCGTCTCTGTTGTGAGAGAAAGCATCTTTAACCATATCAGACTCTCAGTGTCAACATGAGTTTCATCTGAACGTAAAACATGCTGGTTTTCCTCT
>JARWKJ010000017.1:770398-840398 GCA_029959095.1 Rhinichthys osculus
GCCAACTTTTGAGTTCAGCTTAGAGTGAGATTTTGGGGGGAGGGGCTTATTGAGGGGCGTGGCTTGGTGTGTAAGAGAAATCCTTGCATTAGCAGAAGTGTATTCTGCTAATGCATAAGTGTAGAAGATTTACATTACATTTAATTTTACATTTAACATTTTAATTGACATTCTGTTCTTAGAAAACAATAATTAACATTACCAAACTAGGCATGTCCATATTTGTCATCTGGAAATGCTTTTGTACTGTGTTTATGATAAAGTTATGTAAAATAACTGCTCAGTGCTGCAAAACAAACAACTCTGCTATTGCTAACTTAATTCTATATAAAATATATAACAGGCCTGTTACCAGCCTAAACTGGATGGAGACCAGGAGCGCCCTGTAACTCACTGACCTGCCTGCGTTCACAATTCACACGGTGCAGATGGGTGGGAGAACGGCTGACTACACAGTTTATGGGAATAAATTGTGTATTTCCCTCACAATTGTCACAAAAAACTCACACTGTCTGTCTGGTCTCCAGAGCCGGTCCGAGCCTTTTGGGGGCCCTAAGCAGAATTTGATTTGGGGGCCCCCTCCCACTACGCGAAGTCCCCTGTGCTTGACGATTATTGACAGAAATGTCACGCAATAATGATACATTATGAATGAATACAGTAAGGTTATGTATTAATACAAAATAAATAGGCCTACTTAATAAAAAATAGATGCCTATTTAAATAAAAAAGTTTTAACTTTTACTTTACTCTTTTACTAACTCTTTAAAACTTCTTAAAACAAACCGTCTCAAAACATATAAAATAAATGATTTGCTAAAATAATGACAAAACTGAGAAATCAGAAATATAATAAGAGCAAGGGTTCAACAATGACAATTATTGTTGAAAACTGTAAAAAATATTATTATTTCTCAACTGTCTCAATACAGTGTAACTGTCCACTGGGTTGTGTTGCGAAAGATACGCAAGCTCGCTTAATCACCTCTCTGTCGTCGTGCGCGTGCGCGGTTAGGAGCGCGCCGTTAGGAGCTCAACACATCTGTCTCGCATGCACGCTCGCTCGCTATAGATTACAGGATATTTTAACTAATTTGCGGTAAAACTAGTCGATCACGAATGGCTCAACTGGTAGATCTATAGATAAACTTATCTTTCAGGCATTTGACCGACCGGGTTGACACTTCAGCGTGAGAAATCGGGGGTGTGGCGTGAGAGCGTGAGAATTGGCTCAATTGCGTGAGTCTCACGGTGAATGCGTGAGAGTTGGCAGCCCTGGTTAATGTGTTCTGGCTGTTCATTCACACACATCAGTGTTTGAGCTCGAGAACACACACTTTGAAACAGGATCCAAAGGTGCAAGTCTTGAAAAATGTAGAAAAGCGTGATCATCTCTGTGTAAACTTCAGAAACGTGACTCTGTGAGAACGCTGACGTGTTTAGTCTATAGATATGAGCGTTTGAATATGTATGTGCGCAGGCGTATAGTCTTACTTTACAAATTGACCTCGCCAAATTTCTTGTCTGGCCTTAAAAATTCATAATACAGAAGTTTTTGTCGCTTCCATGTGAACTGGAATCATTTTGACAGCGTTTATCTGTAGAGAGGAGAAGCGAGGAGGCCTCACAGGGACAGACTCAGCAGTGTAATGGCCGTCGGTCCTGATGGACTCGCTGTAATGAGGTCAGAGGTCAGAGGTCAGAGTGGCTGTCAGCTCACGGTGTGTGTGTCTGGTCATCGGTGTGTGTGTCTCTTTACAGCTTTACAGGCTTCGTAAATGTCTGACGTGAGATTGAGCAGTAAGTAACACAGTGACAGGAGACATCGATCGCCCGACACTCGTTACGGCCAGCCGGCGCTTTACAACACAAAAACATTTGGTTTCGGAACATCAGTAGAAACGCTCTGTTAACACTGGAAACATCATAGTATGTGTGTGTGTGTGTGTGTGTGTGTGTGTGTGTGTATGCGTATGAGAGAGTGTGTGTGTGTGTGTGTGTATGCGTGTGAGAGAGAGTGTGTGTGTGTGTGTGTGTATGCGTGTGAGAGAGTGTGTGTGTGTGTGTGTGTGTGTGTGTGTTGACCTCAGGCCGGCTCAGATCACATTAATCAGCTTTACGGCCTGTTCAGGGTTTTTCTCTCTTACAGTCGTAACAAGCGTGAGACACACCGACGCCTGTCAGTCAGAGAGAGTTTTACACTGAAGCTGTTGAACGGAGATCCATCAGAATCTGAAGAGATGCTGATCAGAGAAACTGTGTCCAGCGTTTCTGCTCATAACAGCAATATCATGTCTGTTCTCTCATCTCGAGTCTGTTTACTGACCTGAGCCATTTCTACGACGACCTTTTCTGTTTTATTTGGATCAGAATTTTTTTGTGTGAAAATAGTGACTCGCTGCAGCAACTTCTTTATTATCTTAACCACTTTCAGCTAAAACATCTTCTTAAAATATAATTCAAATAAGTCCCCTTGAGGTTTGAAGTTAATGGTTCAATAGAAATCTGCATTTATGAATTTAGCAGATGCTTTTATGCAGAACTGACTTACAATAGAGGAACAAAGGCAATTTGTCACAGAACCAACAATAAACAATTCGTAGTATAGAAAGACAGTGTAACAAGAGTGCACTGTAGGCAAGCTTGGAGAACCCACGTGCAGCTTTATTATTTCCCAACGTGAACAGATACAAAGTAAACAAAGACTTGGCTTTACGTGATACAGGTAACAATACTTGACAAAGACACATGGCAAACATAAGGGCTTAAATACAGACTACTAATGACTAAACGAGACACACCTGTGAACATGATTTAGACAATTAACTAATGACTACTAAACACAAAAGACTAGGGAAGCACATGGCAGCATCACATGAGGGCAAGGGAATCACATGACAAGACATGAAAAATGAACCAAAACAACATGTGGGATATATGACGCACTCCCAACATTTTCTTGAGCTGAGCCATGGGGTTGTGGATTGGAGCGGGCACACGGGCTGGAGTCCCCTCTGGACGCTGGTCAGGGGCTGGAGTAGATGCGTGTGCATCATCAGCGCTGCATCATCCGGAGCTGACCCAGGTGTAGCGGCCATCTTGGCTGTGGGCTTTGGCGTGGCGGCCATCTTGACTTTGGGCTTTGGCGTGGTGGCCATCTTGACTTTGGGCTTTGGCGTGGTGGCCATCTTGGCTGTGGGCTCTGGAATGGCGGCCATTTTGGCTGTGGGCTCTGGAATGGCGGCCATCTTGGCAGGAGACTTTGGCTCGGCCGGCTCACGGGTTGGAACCGATGTGTGTGCTGACTCAGACTCGGCAGGAATGATGTGAAGAGACTCAGACTCGGCAGGAATGATGTGAAGATGATGTAAAGAGACTCAGACTCGGCAGGAATGATGTGAAGAGACTCAGACTCGGCAGGAATGATGTGAAGATGATGTAAAGAGACTCAGACTCGGCAGGAATGATGTGAAGGGACTCAGACTCGGCAGGCATGAAGTGAAGGGACTCAGACTCGGCAGGCATGAAGTGAAGAGACTCAGACTCGGCAGGAATGATGTGAAGAGACTCAGACTCGGCAGGAATGATGTGAAGAGACTCAGACTCGTAAGGAATGATGTGAAGAGACTCAGACTCGGCAGGAATGATGTGAAGAGACTCAGACTCGGCAGGAATGATGTGAAGAGACTCAGACTCGGAAGGAATGATGTGAAGAGACTCAGACTCGGCAGGAATGATGTGAAGAGACTCAGACTCGGCAGGCATGATGTGAAGAGACTCAGACTCGGCAGGAATGATGTGAAGAGACTCAGACTCGGCAGGCATGATGTGAAGAGACTCAGACTCGGCAGGCATGATGTGAAGAGACTCAGACTCGGCAGGAATGATGTGAAGAGACTCAGACTCGGAAGGAATGATGTGAAGAGACTCAGACTCGGCAGGCATGATGTGAAGAGACTCAGACTCGGCAGGCATGAAGTGAAGAGACTCAGACTCGGCAGGAATGATGTGAAGAGACTCAGACTCGGCAGGAATGATGTGAAGATGATGTGAAGAGACTCAGACTCGGCAGGAATGATGTGAAGAGACTCAGACTCGGCAGGCATGAAGTGAAGAGACTCAGACTCGGCAGGAATGATGTGAAGAGACTCAGACTCGGCAGGAATGATGTGAAGAGACTCAGACTCGGCAGGCATGATGTGAAGAGACTCGGACTCGGCAGGAATGATGTGAAGATGATGTAAAGAGACTCAGACTCGGCAGGAATGATGTGAAGACACTCAGACTCGGAAGGAATGATGTGAAGAGACTCATACTCGGCAGGCATGATGTGAAGAGACTCAGACTCGGCAGGAATGATGTGAAGAGACTCAGACTCGGAAGGAATGATGTGAAGAGACTCAGACTCGGCAGGAATGATGTGAAGAGACTCAGACTCGGCAGGAATGATGTGAAGAGACTCAGACTCGGAAGGAATGATGTTAAGAGACTCAGACTCGGCAGGCATGATGTGAAGAGACTCAGACTCGGCAGGAATGATGTGAAGAGACTCAGACTCGGAAGGAATGATGTGAAGAGACTCACACTCGGCAGGAATGATGTGAAGAGACTCAGACTCGACAGGAATGATGTGAAGAGACTCAGACTCGGCAGGCATGATGTGAAGAGACTCAGACTCGGCAGGCATGATGTGAAGAGTGTCAGACTCGGCAGGAATGATATGAAGATGATGTGAAGAGACTCAGATTTGGCAGGAATGGTGTGAAGAGACTCAGACTCGGCAGGAATGATGTGAAGATGATGTGAAGAGACTCAGACTCGCCAGGAATGGTGTGAAGAGACTCAGACTCGGCAGGAATGATTTGAAGAGACTCAGACTCGGCAGGAATGATATGAAGATGATGTGAAGAGACTAAGACTCGGCAGGAATGGTGTGAAGAGACTCAGACTCGGCAGGAATGATGTGAAGATGATGTGAAGAGACTCAGACTCGGCAGGCATGATGTGAAGAGACTCAGACTCGGCAGGAATGATGTAAAGAGACTCAGACTCGGCAGGAATGATGTAAAGAGACTCAGACTCGGCAGGCATGATGTGAAGAGACTCAGACTCGGCAGGAATGGTGTGAAGAGACTCAGACTCGGCAGGAATGATGTAAAGAGACTCAGACTCGGCAGGAATGATGTAAAGAGACTCAGACTCGGCAGGAATGATGTAAAGAGACTCAGACTCGGCAGGAATGATGTAAAGAGACTCAGACTCGGCAGGCATGATGTGAAGAGACTCAGACTCGGTAGGAATGATGTAAAGAGACTCAGACTCGGCAGGAATGATGTGAAGAGACTCAGACTCGGCAGGAATGATGTAAAGAGACTCAGACTCGGCAGGAATGATGTAAAGAGACTCAGACTCGGCAGGCATGATGTGAAGAGACTCAGACTCGGCAGGAATGGTGTGAAGAGACTCAGACTCGGCAGGAATGATGTAAAGAGACTCAGACTCGGCAGGAATGGTGTGAAGAGACTCAGCAGGAATGGTGTGAAGAGACTCAGACTCGGCAGGAATGATGTAAAGAGACTCAGACTCGGCAGGAATGGTGTGAAGAGACTCAGACTCGGCAGGAATGATGTGAAGAGATTCAGACTCGGCAGGAATGATGTGAAGATGATGTGAAGAGACTCATACTCGGCAGGAATGATGTGAAGATGATGTGAAGAGACTCAGACTCGGCAGGAATGATGTGAAGAGATTCAGACTCGGCAGGAATGATGTGAAGATGATGTGAAGAGACTCAGACTCGGCAGGAATGATGTGAAGAGATTCAGACTCGGCAGGAATGATGTAAAGATGATGTGAAGAGACTCAGACTCGTCAGGAATGATGTAAAGAGACTCAGACTCGGCAGGAATGATGTGAAGAGATTCAGACTCGGCAGGAATGATGTGAAGATGATGTGAAGAGACTCAGACTCGGCAGGAATGATGTGAAGAGATTCAGACTCGGCAGGAATGATGTGAAGATGATGTGAAGAGACTCAGACTCGGCAGGAATGATGTGAAGAGACTCAGGCTCGGCAGGAATGATGTGAAGAGACTCAGACTCGGCAGGAATGATGTGAAGAGACTCAGACTCCGCAGGAATGATGTGAAGATGATGTGAAGAGACTCAGACTCGGCAGGAATGATGTAAAGAGACTCAGACTCGGCAGGCATGATGTGAAGAGACTCAGACTCGGCAGGCATGATGTGAAGAGACTCAGGCTCGGCAGGAATGATGTGAAGAGACTCAGACTCGGCAGGAATGATGTGAAGAGACTCAGACTCGGCAGGCATGATGTGAAGAGACTCAGACTCGGCAGGCATGATGTGAAGAGACTCAGACTCGGCAGGAATGATATGAAGATGATGTGAAGAGACTCAGACTCGGCAGGAATGATGTGAAGATGATGTGAAGAGACTCAGACTCGGAAGGAATGATGTGAAGAGACTCAGACTCGGCAGGAATGATGTGAAGAGACTCAGACTCGGCAGGCATGATGTGAAGAGACTCAGACTCGGCAGGAATGATGTGAAGAGACTCAGACTCGGCAGGAATGATGTGAAGAGACTCAGACTCGGCAGGAATGATGTGAAGAGACTCAGGCTCGGCAGGCATGATGTGAAGAGACTCAGACTCGGCAGGAATGATGTGAAGAGACTCAGACTCGGCAGGAATGATGTGAAGAGACTCAGACTCGGCAGGAATGATGTGAAGAGACTCAGACTCGGCAGGAATGATGTGAAGAGACTCAGACTCGGCAGGCATGATGTGAAGAGACTCAGACTCGGCAGGAATGATGTGAAGATGATGTGAAGAGACTCAGACTCGGGAGGAATGATGTGAAGAGACTCAGACTCGGCAGGAATGATGTGAAGAGACTCAGACTCGGCAGGAATGATGTGAAGAGACTCAGACTCGGCAGGAATGATGTGAAGATGATGTGAAGAGACTCAGACTCGGGAGGAATGATGTGAAGAGACTCAGACTCGGCAGGAATGATGTGAAGAGACTCAGACTCGGCAGGAATGATGTGAAGAGACTCAGACTCGGCAGGCATGATGTGAAGAGACTCAGGCTCGGCAGGCATGATGTGAAGAGACTCAGACTCGGCAGGAATGATGTGAAGAGACTCAGACTCGGCAGGAATGAGGTGAAGAGACTCAGACTCGGCAGGCATGATGTGAAGAGACTCAGACTCGGCAGGAATGATGTGAAGAGACTCAGACTCGTAAGGAATGATGTGAAGAGACTCAGACTCGGCAGGAATGATGTGAAGAGACTCAGACTCGGCAGGAATGATGTGAAGAGACTCAGACTCGGAAGGAATGATGTGAAGAGACTCAGACTCGGCAGGAATGATGTGAAGAGACTCAGACTCGGAAGGAATGATGTGAAGAGACTCAGACTCGGCAGGAATGATGTGAAGAGACTCAGAATCGGCAGGCATGATGTGAAGAGACTCAGACTCGGCAGGAATGATGTGAAGAGACTCAGACTCGGAAGGAATGATGTGAAGAGACTCAGACTCGGCAGGCATGATGTGAAGAGACTCAGACTCGGCAGGCATGAAGTGAAGAGACTCAGACTCGGCAGGAATGATGTGAAGAGACTCAGACTGGGCAGGAATGATGTGAAGATGATGTGAAGAGACTCAGACTCGGCAGGAATGATGTGAAGAGACTCAGACTCGGCAGGCATGAAGTGAAGAGACTCAGACTCGGCAGGAATGATGTGAAGAGACTCAGACTCGGCAGGAATGATGTGAAGAGACTCAGACTCGGCAGGCATGATGTGAAGAGACTCGGACTCGGCAGGAATGATGTGAAGATGATGTAAAGAGACTCAGACTCGGCAGGAATGATGTGAAGAGACTCAGACTCGGAAGGAATGATGTGAAGAGACTCATACTCGGCAGGCATGATGTGAAGAGACTCAGACTCGGCAGGCATGATGTGAAGAGACTCAGACTCGGCAGGAATGGTGTGAAGAGACTCAGACTCGGCAGGAATGATGTGAAGAGACTCAGACTCGGCAGGAATGATGTAAAGAGACTCAGACTCGGCAGGAATGATGTAAAGAGACTCAGACTCGGCAGGAATGATGTAAAGAGACTCAGACTCGGCAGGAATGATGTGAAGAGACTCAGACTCGGCAGGAATGATGTGAAGAGACTCAGACTCGGAAGGAATGATGTGAAGAGACTCAGACTCGGCAGGCATGATGTGAAGAGACTCAGACTCGGCAGGAATGATGTGAAGAGACTCAGACTCGGAAGGAATGATGTGAAGAGACTCACACTCGGCAGGAATGATGTGAAGAGACTCAGACTCGACAGGAATGATGTGAAGAGACTCAGACTCGGCAGGCATGATGTGAAGAGACTCAGACTCGGCAGGCATGATGTGAAGAGTGTCAGACTCGGCAGGAATGATATGAAGATGATGTGAAGAGACTCAGATTTGGCAGGAATGGTGTGAAGAGACTCAGACTCGGCAGGAATGATGTGAAGATGATGTGAAGAGACTCAGACTCGCCAGGAATGGTGTGAAGAGACTCAGACTCGGCAGGAATGATTTGAAGAGACTCAGACTCGGCAGGAATGATATGAAGATGATGTGAAGAGACTAAGACTCGGCAGGAATGGTGTGAAGAGACTCAGACTCGGCAGGAATGATGTGAAGATGATGTGAAGAGACTCAGACTCGGCAGGCATGATGTGAAGAGACTCAGACTCGGCAGGAATGATGTAAAGAGACTCAGACTCGGCAGGAATGATGTAAAGAGACTCAGACTCGGCAGGCATGATGTGAAGAGACTCAGACTCGGCAGGAATGGTGTGAAGAGACTCAGACTCGGCAGGAATGATGTAAAGAGACTCAGACTCGGCAGGAATGATGTAAAGAGACTCAGACTCGGCAGGAATGATGTAAAGAGACTCAGACTCGGCAGGAATGATGTAAAGAGACTCAGACTCGGCAGGCATGATGTGAAGAGACTCAGACTCGGCAGGAATGATGTAAAGAGACTCAGACTCGGCAGGAATGATGTGAAGAGACTCAGACTCGGCAGGAATGATGTAAAGAGACTCAGACTCGGCAGGAATGATGTAAAGAGACTCAGACTCGGCAGGCATGATGTGAAGAGACTCAGACTCGGCAGGAATGGTGTGAAGAGACTCAGACTCGGCAGGAATGATGTAAAGAGACTCAGACTCGGCAGGAATGGCGTGAAGAGACTCAGACTCGGCAGGAATGATGTGAAGAGATTCAGACTCGGCAGGAATGATGTGAAGATGATGTGAAGAGACTCATACTCGGCAGGAATGATGTGAAGATGATGTGAAGAGACTCAGACTCGGCAGGAATGATGTGAAGAGATTCAGACTCGGCAGGAATGATGTGAAGATGATGTGAAGAGACTCAGACTCGGCAGGAATGATGTGAAGAGATTCAGACTCGGCAGGAATGATGTAAAGATGATGTGAAGAGACTCAGACTCGTCAGGAATGATGTAAAGAGACTCAGACTCGGCAGGAATGATGTGAAGAGATTCAGACTCGGCAGGAATGATGTGAAGATGATGTGAAGAGACTCAGACTCGGCAGGAATGATGTGAAGAGATTCAGACTCGGCAGGAATGATGTGAAGATGATGTGAAGAGACTCAGACTCGGCAGGAATGATGTGAAGAGACTCAGGCTCGGCAGGAATGATGTGAAGAGACTCAGACTCGGCAGGAATGATGTGAAGAGACTCAGACTCCGCAGGAATGATGTGAAGATGATGTGAAGAGACTCAGACTCGGCAGGAATGATGTAAAGAGACTCAGACTCGGCAGGCATGATGTGAAGAGACTCAGACTCGGCAGGCATGATGTGAAGAGACTCAGGCTCGGCAGGAATGATGTGAAGAGACTCAGACTCGGCAGGAATGATGTGAAGAGACTCAGACTCGGCAGGCATGATGTGAAGAGACTCAGACTCGGCAGGCATGATGTGAAGAGACTCAGACTCGGCAGGAATGATATGAAGATGATGTGAAGAGACTCAGACTCGGCAGGAATGATGTGAAGATGATGTGAAGAGACTCAGACTCGGAAGGAATGATGTGAAGAGACTCAGACTCGGCAGGAATGATGTGAAGAGATTCAGACTCGGCAGGAATGATGTGAAGAGACTCAGGCTCGGCAGGCATGATGTGAAGAGACTCAGACTCGGCAGGAATGATGTGAAGAGACTCAGACTCGGAAGGAATGATGTGAAGAGGCTCAGACTCGGCAGGAATGATGTGAAGAGACTCAGACTCGGCAGGAATGATGTGAAGAGACTCAGACTCGGCAGGAATGATGTGAAGAGACTCAGACTCGGAAGGAATGATGTGAAGAGACTCACACTCGGCAGGAATGATGTGAAGAGACTCAGACTCGGCAGGAATGATGTGAAGAGACTCAGACTCGGCAGGAATGATGTGAAGAGACTCAGACTCGGCAGGCATGATGTGAAGAGACTCACACTCGGCAGGAATGATGTGAAGAGACTCAGACTCGGCAGGGATGATGTGAAGAGACTCAGACTCGGCAGGAATGATGTGAAGATGATGTGAAGAGACTCAGACTCGGCAGGAATGATGTGAAGAGACTCAGACTCGGCAGGAATGATGTGAAGAGACTCAGACTCGGCAGGCATGATGTGAAGAGACTCACACTCGGCAGGAATGATGTGAAGAGACTCAGGCTCGGCAGGCATGATGTGAAGAGACTCAGACTCGGCAGGAATGATGTGAAGAGACTCAGACTCGGCAGGAATGATGTGAAGAGACTCAGACTCGGCAGGAATGATGTGAAGAGACTCAGACTCGGCAGGAATGATGTGAAGAGACTCAGACTCGGCAGGCATGATGTGAAGAGACTCACACTCGGCAGGAATGATGTGAAGAGACTCAGACTCGGCAGGAATGATGTGAAGAGACTCAGACTCGGCAGGAATGATGTGAAGAGACTCAGACTCGGCAGGCATGATGTGAAGAGACTCAGACTCGGCAGGCATGATGTGAAGAGACTCAGGCTCGGCAGGAATGATGTGAAGAGACTCAGACTCGGCAGGAATGATGTGAAGAGACTCAGACTCGGCAGGCATGATGTGAAGAGACTCAGACTCGGCAGGCATGATGTGAAGAGACTCAGACTCGGCAGGAATGATATGAAGATGATCTGAAGAGACTCAGACTCGGCAGGAATGATGTGAAGATGATGTGAAGAGACTCAGACTCGGCAGGCATGATGTGAAGAGACTCAGACTCTGGAATGGCGGCCATCTTGGCTGTAGGCTCTGGAATGGCAGCCATCTTGGCTGTGGGCTCTGGAATGGCGGCCATCTTGGCTGTGGGCTCTGGAATGGCGGCCAGCTTGGCAGGAGACTTTGGCTCGGCCGGCTCATAGGTTGGAGCCGATGTGTGTCCTGACTCAGACTCGGCAGGCATGATGTGAAAAGACTCAGGCTCGGCAGGCATAATGTGAAGAGAAATAAAGAGATACAATTTTTGATTAATATAAATACATATAAATTAGATTAAAATTAAATGAAATAAAGTATGTGTGTTAGAGTGTTTGTGTGTGTGTGTGTGAGTGAGTGAGTGAGTGTGAATGATAAAGTGTGTGAGAGAGTGTGAGTGTGTAGTGACTGTGTGAGAGAGTGTGTGAGTGTTTGTTTGTGTGTGTGAGTGTTTGTTTGTGTGTGTGTGTGTAAGAGAGAAAGTGTGTGTGAGAGAGTGAGTGTGTGTGTGTGTGTGTTCTTGTATATGTTTTATGGGGACACAACTGTGTATGACATGTTTATTACAACGTAAACATTTCCTGTGTCCTAGTAAACCAAATGATTTTAAAAACATACTGTTTTTTTATTAAAAAAATGCCAAAAGTTTTCTGTGATGGGTAAGTTTTTATATCCCTGAAGATGAAGCAGAAACTCTACAGATATTATATATAAAATGCATTTAGAATCGACAGGCCTTGAGGGAATAGTTCTGTGATCTGCAGAAGCTCCTGACGGTGTTTATCGATGGTTCTCTTTCAGATCTACGATCAGGAAGGAACGCTACTGCACTTCATCGACGGGAACGAGCCCAGCAAGTCGAGCTGGATGAGGTACATCCGCTGCGCTCGACACTGCGGGGAGCAGAACATGATGGTGGTGCAGTACAGGTACTGACCCTGACCTCTGACCCTAACCTGACCTCTGACCCTGACCTCTGACACTCACCTGACCCCTGACCTCTTACCCTGACCTCTGACCCTAACCTGACCTCTGACACTCACCTGACCTCTAACCCTGACCTCTGACACTCACCTGACCCCTGACCTCTAACCCTGACCTTTGACCCTAACCTGACCTTAACCCGACATCTAACCCTGACCCGACCCCTTACCCCAATTATTATTCTGTTAGGATTATAATATTTATAGTTAGCAGTATGTAAAACAATAGAAGAAAATCTTATAGAATATCAAAAAGTACAAATATTACAGAATTATATAGAAAAGGAAATTGCGATATCTTTAGTTTATATTTCACAATTCAGTGTGAGTGTGTGTGAGTGAGTGTGTTTGTGTGTGAGAGTGAGTGTGAGTCAGTGAGTGTATGTCTGTGTTTGTGTGAGTGTGTGTGTGTGTGTGAGACCGAGTAAATGTGTGAGAGTGAGTGAGCGCGTGAGTGAGTGAGTGTGTGTGAGTGTGTAAGAGTGAGTGTGAGTGTGAGTGAGCGCGTGAGTGAGTGAGTGTGAGTGAGCGAGTGTGTATTTTTGTGTGTGTGTGAGTGAGTGAGTGTGTATTTGTGTGTGTGTAAGAGTGAGTGAGTGAGTGAGTGTGTTATTTTCTTTGTGTGTGTGTGTGTGTGTGTGTGTGTTTGAGTGTCCGAAACAGTGTGTGAGAATTGTAATTTTTTAATTCTGTGGCGTAAAAAACAGAATTGCTCTTCCTTTCCAGTGTTTCAATTTTAATGCGTTAAGACGGATGTCTTTAACCACTGTGCTCGTGTCTCGCAAGCTTTATAATGGCCGTTTCTGTTTTAAAGTCCATAAAAGTGCATCTATCCATGATAAAAGTGCATCTGTCAATCATAAAAGTGCATCTATCCATGATAAAAGTCCATCTATCCATGATAAAAGTGCATCTATCCATCATAAAAGTGCATCTGTCCATGATAAAAGTGCATCTATCCATGATAAAAGTCCATCTATCCATGATAAAAGTGCATCTATCCATCATAAAAGTGCATCTGTCCATCATAAAAGTGCATCTATCCATGATAAAAGTCCATCTATCCATGATAAAAGTGCATCTATCCATCATAAAAGTGCATCTATCCATGATAAAAGTCCATCTATCCATGATAAAAGTGCATCTATCCATCATAAAAGTGCATCTATCCATCATAAAAGTGCATCTGTCCATCATAAAAGTGCATCTATCCATCATAAAAGTGCATCTATCCATCATAAAAGTGCATCTGTCCATCATAAAAGTGCATCTATCCATCATAAAAGTGCATGAACATTTTGAGTGAACTACTCCTTTAAAATAAGTTAAACTCGTCTCTTGTGCCTCCTCCGTCTCGCGTTTCTAACAGTAAACATGTCCTGGCTTCAGTCTGATGATCTGATGATGTGCAGAGGTCATGAACTCTGACCCCGTGATCAGCTGGAGGCCGTTCTCCGTTCCCGCGTCTCCAGATCCAGATCCGCCTGTTATGATTCGCAATATCTTCATGGAATTCTCTTCAAAGCGGCGCTGATGGATGGAGTCCGACTCGGCCGTGTTGTTTTGCTCTGACAGTAACGTCTCCTGGCGTCTCCCGCACAGGGAACTTTATTACTCTTCCAACCACAATACTAAATACTTGTCAGCGCGGGAAACCGAACCCGAGACGGGCTTTGATCTGCAGAGATTCATGCGCGCGCTGGAGGTGACGGCAGGCGTGTAAGAGTAGGTTTACACTCACTCGGAGTGTGTGTGTGTGTGTGTGTGTGTGAGGCCACCCATCGCTCCCCAAACAGGCTCTTTCAGCGGCACACTGACTCATTTACTCCCACTACATTTATTTGTGCTGCAGTGTTTACGTTGAGCGAAGCCGAACTGAGAGACGAGGCGTTACGAGTTTCTCAAGCTGCGCCGTGTTTTCTCTCTCGTGGCTCATGAGATGTTGGTGATTTATGGACCCGGCCTTTGTTTTATTTTGATGTTGCGGTGGAAAGAATTAATAAAATGCACCCATCTCAGCACTTCCCCCCCGAGACCAAAGAGTCAAATATTTGAAGGCATTTTTCTCAGTTTAAGCAGAGCTCGATCCAGCGGACTGAGGTTAGGTGGTTTAAAGCTAGTTCACACCAAGGATGACAACGATAAAGATATAGTTCTAAATATATAACAGAGAACTGAGTCCACAAGAGGAACGATATCGTCGGAAGAGCGATTTTTCCCCCAGCTATTGAAGATGAAAACACTGACAGCCAATCAGAACCCATCCTGCTTTAACGAGCTCGAGCGTTTAAAACCACAAACGACAAACAGCGCTTATAATAACCAGAACCAAATCATGCATTGGTGTGGACAGTAATTTAATTATAGTTATTGTTCTTGGTCTGGTTACCTGCTCACATGAATCTAATCAGGAAACATCTGTTTTCTTTTATGCAGGATTTCTGAAATTGTTACTCTATTTTTTTGTATTATATCGAAGTATCTCATCTTTGATCACCAAAATGACATATTTAAATGTTTTTTCCTTGATAAAAATTCTTAATGCCTTAAAATAGCGTGAATGTAACTCGACACCCTTGCCTCATTTAGTATGCGCGGTTCTATGAATATGCAAATGAGCCCCGCCTCCACTCACTCCCTCAGCTCAGAGATCCACTGGTTGACGATCACACGTTGATCTGATTGGTTACAAGGTCGTTTGTGACGTCAGAAACACCAGCGATTTCAAACCGTGTTTTTGAGACTGTCTTTGGTTCACTGCAGTTTTAAGGAGGAAATACTCAGCAATGCTGTCGACTTATGAACTTACACATGTGTGTCTTAAAGCGGATTAAACACCACATAGACACATAAACAACATTAAACGCTGGATTTACACCATGAGAGGGACTTCAAAACAATCATAATGTTTTCTGAAGTCTTCAAGTGAAAATAAATCGAGAGTAAGAATTCTACATGTGCTATTACATTATTTAATCTCAAAATAAACTGTTTTTAATAGTTTTTTAATATAAATTAATAATTTAATATATTTTATAATGGATTCACATATTTTATAGTCCGTTATAAATGCACATTTCGTTTTAGAAACATTTTAGAAACAGTTTTTTATTGTATTTTTTAGTTTGATCAAGAAAGAGTGAATGATGTGATAGAGTCGCTTTGGATCAAAGTTTAATAAAAGGCTAAATGATTACATGTAAATGTGAATATATAATGGCTTGAGGTGTGTTATAGTATATTGTGTGTGTTCCAGGTCGTGTATCTTCTACCGGGCGTGCTCCGACATCCCTCGAGGGTCCGAGCTGCTGGTGTGGTACAACGACAGCTACACGTCCTTCTTCGGGATCCCCCTGCAGTGCGTCGCACAAGACGAAAACCGTGAGTCGCAATCTCCTCTGTACAGGGGTTAAATAAGTCTCGGATGTCTCCAGAGTGTGTGTGTGAAGTTTGAGCTCTAAATACCCCACAGATATATTTTTAAAGCTTGTTAAAATTGTCACTTTTCGAGGGTGAGCAAAAACGCGTTGTTTCGTGTGTGTCCCTTTAAATGCAAATGAGCTGCTGCTCCCGGCGCAGAGGGCGGAGCTTCAAGAGCTTGTGTGTGTGTGTGTGTGTGTGTGTGTGTCAGACCCCCCTCAGATCTGATCTGTGCCCCCTCAGTTTTATTTTTATATTCATGGTTACAAATAATATGTTTAATCTTTTGAGCGGTACGGGATTGGTATTCCTGTGGCACTGAGCCAGAGACGGACGATATATATCACAACTATGCAGTGTTTTCAACCTCATAATGTTTATTTTAGGTTTCAGACATTTAAATACACGTAAGCACTAGTAAAACACATTTGGAGTTTGTAAAATACACACGGATGTCTGTGGAAGCAGCAATAAGAACCTATTCAAATATAATTTGCCGACGTGTGTTATTCATATCTGACAAACATAGTGGAAGTGACTATAAAGTTAACTCTATTCTTCTCACAGTTCACCGGACACTTTCTTACGTGTGTTTCGGGAGAAACTGAAGACTGACAGGACTCTGAACTGCGGCGCAAACAAACATGGCGGCGCCCATCTCACGTTATTATTTATAAAGGTTTTTAAACGACCAAACACACTCACTTACACATGTTTGAGAATCGGAATATCAGAAAGTTGCTGACATGGTAAGCAAGTTTGTGAATATTTTGAATAAAAAAGGAAAACTGAAATAAAAGTGATACATCTGTCATACAGTGTTATTGTGGCTGCGGTGTGTCACGTGACACACGTGACGCGTCGCCATGGAAACATTAAGGAGGAACGTTCTAAAATAACGCTCGCCTTGAAAAAACTCACTCTGTGGAGACAGTTAGAGTATTTTAAACTTAAGCGTGAAAGGGTTAATATATGCATAATAAATGACGCTGGCTTATCGGTTCATGACGCGCTTACCTGTGCAGTTGCAGATGAGTGTTTTAGGGAGCGCTGCATTTAAAAATCTGTTGTTCCAAAGTGAGCTGTTCATTGATGGTATAAAGTTAAGCCCCCTTAACAACTTCATGTCATCCTGCAGCCAGGCCTGTAAATCGCGTTCCCGGGGGCGGGGCTTATGTAAATTCTAGGGTCGGTGATGTCACTAACCCCGGAGGAAGCTCGTGTAGTTCTACCAGCCGTGTGTTGTAGTCCTTAAAAAGCGATTTCTGTAAAAGAAAAAATCTCCCTTTGCTTTGAACCAGGGGCGTCACTAGGATTTTAATTTTAGGGGGGCTAAGCCCCCAATATGATTTTTTTTTTTGAAATAAAAAAATTTAACACTTTAGTTTAGGATCTAAAGATCACTATTAACCATTTTCATTACGATGCAAAGGCACGGTTTTATAATAACTGTGGTGGCAAATGGGAGGTAGGGACATTTTTGATTTCTCTGATCTACATATGTGCATTTTAAGATGTTCTGAAGTCCAAAAAACTTGGATAGTGGGCATCTGATTATTTTTCTCTTCTCATCAGCATCACACTCTTTTTCTCTTGTTTTTATCTTGCCCTGTCTCTTCCCCTCCTAAAGCTGAGCTTTGACTGATATAGGCTTTTCATTTTTGTCTGTCAGTGAAGAAAGTAAACATAGGGTCAACTGATAGGTTGATTTTGCCTATGAATCATTTTCTCAGACGCGTTAATTTACTGAAAGCTACTAAAGGTAATTAAGTTTATTAAATGCATTCACAATATGTAGGCTACACATTTATTATTGATCTTATGCCTAATACAGGGCCGTAGACAGGGCTTTATAATCACAGAGGTCCTAAATCTGAGGTTGGTAGGGGGTTCAAATTTTTTATTTCTCTGATATGTGCATTTCAAGACGTTTGAAGACCAAAAAAAAAAGGATAAGAAATAGCTTTAAAACCATGTCAGTGGGCAGATTATTTGTCAATACCTGCTCTCTTCTCATCTCCATCACTCTTTCTTTTTTGCTCAGTCTCTTCGTCCCTTTCTCTTCCCCTCCTAAAGCTGAGCTTTTTTAATTTACTAAAGGCTACAATTTGTATTATATTCTCAATATGTACACATTCATTATTAATCATGTGCCTAACATGATGAAAACGGCTTTGTTAATGTTTCTTGTAAACTAATTATTACATTACACGAGTCACGTTACATAGGCCTATTTTCAGTTCAAAATGGCGAAATTAGATAAAACTATATTAGTTTGCCTGATTATTTTTTGTCATTCGTTTAACATTTATGACCTAAAAAAAGTAAAATATGAAATGTTAAGTTTAGCAACTTACATCTTATCTCGCACTTGACCCTAAACTGACGCGTCGAGTCGCACTCAGCAGCGTCTGTGAACATAAAGCCCGCCTACTTTGATTTGATTGGTCATCTCAAATATTCTGACACTGACGAGCAGTGACAGACCAATGAGGCTCAGATGAACACACACACACACACACACCCTGTCCTCTGTTTCTGACGTGCTCTCTGTCGGCGCCGCTGCGGATTGAAGAAGAACGCGCTGAATCTGATTATAACAACACTGAAGCGAACACGAATTTGTGTAGCCTACATTAATCTCACATTTTTAGGGGGGCTAGGCAGAAGTTTAGGGGCTGAAGCCTCCCTAAAAAGGGCCTAGCGACGCCCCTGCTTTGAGCGTTGTAACTTTGCAGATGTTGTTTATCCTCAAACAGCAACATTACACACTAACTACAGTTAGACAAGTGAATTCATAATCAACCACCCGTTTAACATGTTGTGCTGGGACTGATGGGTCAGGCTCTTCTCTTCTCACCGGTTCTGCTCAGTGTTCCAGCGTTTGAATGTTGTTGCTCACTCTGCTCTCGGTGGACAGCGGCGCTCGCTCCTCTCAGCGGAGGCTTGTGGACGCGAGAGCGAGTCTGACGGCTCAGTGTTTACAGCACACACACTTTATGAGTTCAGGCTGGTCATGTTCTGTTTAGACAGCGCTCTTTCCTTCCAAACGCTCGAGTGCATGATGGGATGCATGTGAGACGATCTTCAGCGCTCGCATTATCTCATCAGAAACACTAAAAAGACGTTTTTGAAATGCTGTGGTTTGCACTGCAAAAATGATTTTGTCTCGTTTTCCAGCTCAGATAAACATTCTTAAATCAAGAGACATTTACTGGAGAAGCAAAATGACTGAAGATATAAAGTCTGAAAAGTGAGTTTGTGCTTAAAACAAGAACAAATATCTGACAATGGAGTCATAAAAATACACTTAATTCAAAGAGAAAAATAAGATTATTTTCTGACTCCATTGTCAGATATTTGTTCTTGTTTTAAGCACAAACTCACTTTTCAGACTTTATATCTTCAGTCATTTTGCGTCTCCAGTAAATGTGAATCCTTCATAATTCAGTTGTCCATAAATCAGTTGATTTTTCAATTTTGCAAAATTCATCAATTATGAAAAAATCAATTCAGTTTAATAACAGTGTAAATGTTGCAAAGTTCCTTTAATTATGATCAATAATGGTGTCAATGTTTCTTCAATTATAAAACAAATTCAATGCAGTTCAATTTAAGACAGTAGTATCATGATTTAGTTCAATATTGATTCAATTCATTCAATGTTGATTCAATTCAGTTCAGTAACAGTGTCAATGTTGCAAAGTTCATCAGTTGTGAAACTCCTCCAGCGAGACAGGACGGTTGGCAGAGCCTCACCTGAAGGGTTCATGAATGAGTGTTTGAGGCGCTGATGTGTTTTCAGAGTGAACCGCTCGTCTACGACTGACGCTCAGCGGTGATCAGACGACTTCTGGAGATTCATAACTCACTCTGCATTGAATGCGCCGGCTTTATTAAATCACAGCGCTCTCACATGTCTCGTCTTACAGTGGGCTAATTCAGTGTTTATGTGCACAGCGTGCCGCGTGATGAAGAATGTGGAGCGGGGTTTGATGATGGACGTGTTTCTGTTTCGCTGTCTGACTGTAAAGCGCCTGAAGATGTCAGTTCCTGATTATTTAGTTCAATCATTTAAAACACTTTAAAACAAAATAATTATCTTTAGCTTTCCTGGAGTTCAAACAGTGGAGCGCTGGCGCTTGCAACGCCAAGGTCATGGGTTCGATTCCCAAGGAAAGCAAGAACTGATAAGAGTGTAAATGTGGAGCTTGAAGTGCAAAGTAAGTCGCCAAATGCATAAATGTAAAATATTATTTAATTTAAAAAATAAAACAATAAATAAAAATAAAATGTATTTATTTAAAAATAAGTAAACAAATAAAAATAAAATGAATGTATTAATACAATTTATAAAATGTATTTAAATGATTAATTAATTAATTTTTAATTAATAAACTTATTTATGAAATATATTGCATTCATGATTAAAATTATAGTTATTTATTTACAAATGTAAAAAAAATTCAAAGAAATTAATAATTGCAAAACATTTTAAATTGATCAAAAGTGACAGTAAAGAAATTTATGTTACAAAAGATTATATTTCAAATAAATGCTGTTCTTTTAAACTTTCTATTCATGAAAGAATCATGAAAAATAAAATGCATCATGTTTTCCACAAAAAAAAAAAACCTGATAATAATCATAAATGTTTCTTGAGCATCAGATCCTCATATTAGAGTGATTTCTGAAGGATCATGTGACACTGAAGACTGGAGTAATGATGCTGAAAATCACAGGAATAAATTACACTTTACTGTATATTCACATAGAAAACAGCTGATTTACATTACAATAATATTACACAGTTTTTACTGTATTTTTGATCAGATAAACGCAGCCTTGGTGAGCAGAAGAGACTCTTTCAGAAATTGAAAAAAATCTCACCAATCATTAAACTGATGTGTCGCTGATCATGTGACTCTTTGTGAAGATTTGGTTGGATCGTCTCAGATCATGCCGCTGTCATTAATGTTCTTAATTGAGTGTGCGCTTCATCGTTCACTCAGATGTGTGTGTTCTCTGATGTGTGTGTTCTCAGATGTGTGTGTTCTCTGATGTGTGTGTTGGCAGTGAACGTGCCGTCGACTGTAATGGAGGCCATGACGCGTCAGGACTCGCTCCAGCCCTTCAGCAAGAGCCCGAAGCCCTCGCCGCTGGCCCTGCGCTCCACAGTGTTCCCCCAGTCGCCCTGCTCGCGCAGCTTCTCTCTGATGGACAAGACGGGCCACATCGAGTCCAGTTTGAACCAGCTGAGCGTGAAGAACCAGCGCGTGCTGGCCAGTCCCACGTCCACCAGCCAGTTGAGCTCGGAGTTCAGCGACTGGCACCTGTGGAAGTGTGGCCAGTGTTTCAAGACCTTCACGCAGAGAATCCTGTTGCAGATGCACGTGTGCACGCAGAACCCCGACAGGTACCGCTAACTCCTTTATTTCTATAGCGCTTTATACAGTCGAGATCGTTTCAAAGATGATTCACAGTGATAAACAGTAACAGTGTCAATGCTGCAAAGTTCATCAATTATTAAATGCAATTTCAGCTGTAAAGCAGCTCTGCAGAAGACAATAGAGTCATAATTCAGATCAATTCAGTTCAATGTTGATTCAATTCAATAGTGTCAATTTTGCAAAATTCATCAATTATGAAAAATTCTATTGTTCAATGACAGGTTCAATGTTGCAAAATTGATTAATTGTGAAAAATTCAATTCAGTTCAATAACAGGGTCAATGTTGCAAAGTTCATCAATTATTAAATCCAATTTCAGCTGTAAAGCAGCTCTACAGAACACAATAGAGTCATAATTCAGATCAATTCAGTTCAATGTTGATTCAATTCAATAGTGTCAATTTTGCAAAATTCATCAATTATGAAAAATTCTATTGTTCAATGACAGGTTCAATGTTGCAAAATTGATTAATTGTGAAAAATTCAATTCAGTTCAATAACAGGGTCAATGTTGCAAAGTTCATCAATTATTAAATCCAATTTCAGCTGTAAAGCAGCTCTACAGAACACAATAGAGTCATAATTCAGATCAATTCAGTTCAATGTTGATTCAATTCAATAGTGTCAATTTTGCAAAATTCATCAATTATGAAAAATTCTATTGTTCAATGACAGGTTCAATGTTGCAAAATTGATTAATTGTGAAAAATTCAATTCAGTTCAATAACAGGGTCAATGTTGCAAAGTTCATCAATTATTAAATCCAATTTCAGCTGTAAAGCAGCTCTACAGAACACAATAGAGTCATAATTCAGATCAATTCAGTTCAATGTTGATTCAATTCAATAGTGTCAATTTTGCAAAATTCATCAATTATGAAAAATTCTATTGTTCAATGACAGGTTCAATGTTGCAAAATTGATTAATTGTGAAAAATTCAATTCAGTTCAATAACAGGGTCAATGTTGCAAAGTTCATAAATTATTAAATCCAATTTCAGCTGTAAAGCAGCTCTACAGAACACAATAGAGTCATAATTCAGATCAATTCAGTTCAATGTTGATTCAATTCAATAGTGTCAATTTTGCAAAATTCATCAATTATGAAAAATTCTATTGTTCAATGACAGGTTCAATGTTGCAAAATTGATTAATTGTGAAAAATTCAATTCAGTTCAATAACAGGGTCAATGTTGCAAAGTTCATCAATTATTAAATCCAATTTCAGCTGTAAAGCAGCTCTACAGAACACAATAGAGTCATAATTCAGATCAATTCAGTTCAATGTTGATTCAATTCAATAGTGTAAATTTTGCAAAATTCATCAATTATGAAAAATTCTATTGTTCAATGACAGGTTCAATGTTGCAAAATTGATTAATTGTGAAAAATTCAATTCAGTTCAATAACAGGGTCAATGTTGCAAAGTTCATCAATTATTAAATCCAATTTCAGCTGTAAAGCAGCTCTACAGAACACAATAGAGTCATAATTCAGATCAATTCAGTTCAATTTTGATTCAATTCAATAGTGTCAATTTTGCAAAATTCATCAATTACGAAAAATTCTATTGTTCAATGACAGGTTCAATGTTGCAAAATTTATTAATTGTGAAAAATTCAATTCAGTTCAATAACGGGGTCAATGTTGCAAAGTTCATCAATTATTAAACAAATTTAATTCAGTTAATGTCAAGAAAATAGTGTCATAATTCAGTTCAATATTGATTCAATTCATTCAATGTTGATTCAGTTCAGTAAGTGTCAATGTTACAAAATCCATCAATTATGAAAAATTCAATTCAGTTCAATGTTGATTCAATTGAGTTCAATAATGCTGTAAATGTTGCAAAATGAATCAATTATGAAATTAATTCAACTATAAAGCAGCTCTACAGAAGGCAATAGTGTCATAATACAGTTTAATTCAATTCAGTGTTGATTTAATTCAGTTCAATAACGGTGTCAATGTTGCAAAGTTCATCAGTTATTAAAAACAAATTCAATTCAGTTTAATAATGGTGTAAATGTTGCAAAATTCATCAATTATTAAATTAATTCAGAAGACAATGGTGTCAAAATTCTGTTTAATGTTGATTCAATTCAGAAATGTCCTGTTGCATTCTACATGTTGTCAATAAGTGTCAATGTTGCAAAATTCATCAATTATGAAACATTTAATGTTGATTCAATTCTTTTTAATAACTGGGTCAATGTTGCTAATAGTCAATAGTGTTAATAATTCAGTTAAATTCAGTTCAATGTTGATTCAATTGAGTTAAATAATGGTGCCAATGTTGCTAAATTCATCAATTATGAAAAAACCCATTTAGTTCAATAACAGTGCCAATATTGCAAAATTAATATATCATGAAACAAATTAAATTCAGTTCAATAACAGGGTCAATGTTGCAAAGTTAATCAATTATGAAAAATTAAATTCAGTTTCATGTTGATTCAATTCAGTTCAATAACTGCGTCAGTGTTGAAAAGTTCATCAGTTATGAAACTAATACACAATATTGTAATAATTTAGTTAAATTCAGTTCGATGTTGATTCAGTTGAGTTAAATAATAGTGTCAATGTTGCAAAATTCATCAATTATGAAAAATTAAATTCAGTTCAATGTTGATTCAGTTGAGTTAAATAATAGTGTCAATGTTGCTAAAATCATCAATTATGAAACAAATTCAATTCAGTTCAATAACAGCATAAGTGTGGCATAATTAATCAATTATTAAACAATTAAGTTCAACTATAAAGCAGCTCTACAGAAGAAAATAGTGTCACAATTCAGTTCAATTTGATTCAACTCAGTTCAATAACAGTGGCAATGCTGCAAAATTAATCAATTATGAAATGAATTCAACTAAAAAGCAACTCTATAGAATGCAAAGGTGTCATAATTCAGTTAAATTCAGTTCAATGTTGATTCAATTCAGTTCAATAGTGTCAATGTTGCAAAATTAATCAATTATGAAAAATTAAATTCAGTTCAATGTTGATTCAATTCAGTTCAATAACTGGGTCAATGTTGCTAAAATCATCAATTATGAAACAAATTCAATTCAGTTCAATAACAGCATAAGTGTGGCATAATTAATCAATTATTAAACAATTAAGTTCAACTATAAAGCTGCTCTACAGAAGAAAATAGTGTCACAATTCAGTTCAATTTGATTCAACTCAGTTCAATAACATTGGCAATGCTGCAAAATTAATCAATTATGAAATGAATTCAACTAAAAAGCAACTATAGAATGCAAAGGTGTCATAATTCAGTTAAATTTAGTTCAATGTTGATTCAATTCAGTTCAATAGTGTCAATGTTGCAAAATTAATCAATTATGAAAAATTAAATTCCGTTCAATTCAGTTCAATAACTGTGTCAATGTTGCTAAAATCATCAATCATGAAACAAATTCAATTCAGTTCAATAACAGCATAAGTGTGGCATAATTAATCAATTATTAAACAATTAAGTTCAACTATAAAGCAGCTCTACAGAAGAAAATAGTGTCACAATTCAGTTCAATTTGATTCAACTCAGTTCAATAACAGTGGCAATGCTGCAAAATTAATCAATTATGAAATGAATTCAACTAAAAAGCAACTCTATAGAATGCAAAGGTGTCATAATTCAGTTAAATTCAGTTCAATGTTGATTCAATTCAGTTCAATAGTGTCAATGTTGCAAAATTAATCAATTATGAAAAATTAAATTCAGTTCAATGTTGATTCAATTCAGTTCAATAACAGGGTCAATGTTGCAAAATTAATCAATTATGAAAAATTAAATTCAGTTCAATTCAGTTCAATAACTGGGTCAATGTTGCTAAAATCATCAATTATGAAACAAATTCAATTCAGTTCAATAACAGCATAAGTGTGGCATAATTAATCAATTATTAAACAATTAAGTTCAACTATAAAGCTGCTCTACAGAAGAAAATAGTGTCACAATTCAGTTCAATTTGATTCAACTCAGTTCAATAACATTGGCAATGCTGCAAAATTAATCAATTATGAAATGAATTCAACTAGAAAGCAACTATAGAATGCAAAGGTGTCATAATTCAGTTAAATTTAGTTCAATGTTGATTCAATTCAGTTCAATAGTGTCAATGTTGCAAAATTAATCAATTATGAAAAATTAAATTCAGTTCAATTCAGTTCAATAACTGGGTCAATGTTGCTAAAATCATCAATTATGAAACAAATTCACTTCAGTTCAATAACAGCATAAGTGTGGCATAATTAATCAATTATTAAACAATTAAGTTCAACTATAAAGCTGCTCTACAGAAGAAAATAGTGTCACAATTCAGTTCAATTTGATTCAACTCAGTTCAATAACAGTGGCAATGCTGCAAAATTAATCAATTATGAAATGAATTCAACTAGAAAGCAACTATAGAATGCAAAGGTGTCATAATTCAGTTAAATTTAGTTCAATGTTGATTCAATTCAGTTCAATAGTGTCAATGTTGCAAAATTAATCAATTATGAAAAATTAAATTCAGTTCAATTCAGTTCAATAACTGGGTCAATGTTGCTAAAATCATCAATTATGAAACAAATTCACTTCAGTTCAATAACAGCATAAGTGTGGCATAATTAATCAATTATTAAACAATTAAGTTCAACTATAAAGCTGCTCTACAGAAGAAAATAGTGTCACAATTCAGTTCAATTTGATTCAACTCAGTTCAATAACAGTGGCAATGCTGCAAAATTAATCAATTATGAAATGAATTCAACTAAAAAGGAACTCTATAGAATGCAAAGGTGTCATAATTCAGTTAAATTTAGTTCAATGTTGATTCAATTCAGTTCAATAGTGTCAATGTTGCAAAATTAATCAATTATGAAAAATCTAATTCAGTCCAATAACAGTTCCAATACTGAAAAATGTATATATTATGAAATAAATTCAATTCAGTGCAATAACTGGGGTCAATGTTGCAAAACTTATCAATTATGATAAACTCAATTCAGTTCAATGTTGATTCAAATTAATTCAATGATGGTGTCAATATTGGTAAATTCCTCAATTATGATTAATATCCAATTCAGTTTAATGTTGATTCAATTCAGTTCAATAACTGGGTCAATGTTGCTAAAATCATCAATTATGAAACAAATTTAATTCAGTTCAATAACAGCATAAGTGTGGCAAAATTAATCAATTATTAAACAATTAAGTTCAACTATAAAGCTGCTCTACAGAAGAAAATAGTGTCACAATTCAGTTCGATTTGATTCAACTCAGTTCAATAACAGTGGCAATGTTGCAAAATTAATCAATTATGAAATGAATTAAACTAAAAAGCAACTCTAGAATGCAAAGGTGTCATAGTTCAGTAAAATTCAGTTCAATGTTGATTCAATTCAGTTCAATAGTGTCAATGTTGCAAAATTCATCAATTATGAAAAATTAAATTCAGTTCAATAACAGTGGCAATGTTGCAAAATTAATCAATTATGAAATGAATTCAACTAAAAAGCAACTCTATAGAATGCAAAGGTGTCATAATTCAGTTCAATGTTGATTCGGTTCACTTCAATAGTGTCAATTTTGAAGAGCATTGAATGTTTCCAGCCGTTGTAAACGCGACGCTCGCATGTTGAGCCAGAAAACTCTCGCTAAATGACGAAGAGCGTCAGAAGTTTCTGGAAGATTAAGCCGGGATTATTTTCCCGTCTGAATCCAGAGTTTCTCCTCAGAAAGCAACATGCTTCCCAGAGTGCAACATCTCTAAACCTAATTATACACGGCTGAGGATGTATTGGAAATTTTTTGCTTAGCTCTATTTTCCTAGACCCATAAATCCGCCGCCGCCGTCACAAAGAAATACCCACTCCATAGGTGATGCAGAGCAAAACAGATGCCACTTATTCAATAAACTAATATTCATACAGAAGAAAAATGTTTGCGGGATACCCGGGGAGATGAAGTCAATGTGAGGCTTTGTCAATATTCAACTTTATGACCCTGAGGTGCAGATCAGATTTAGCTGAACAAGGCAATCAGGGATGAGCCGGAGTTTGGCCCGGAAGCCGGCGTGACTCTGGGAATCTGTTTTAAATGATCTCACATATGCTTTATGGCCTTTGGCTTATACATATTTATTGATGTTTAGTTTATATGTACATTTTAGAGAGGATAAATCATGGGATCATTGCAAAAAAATCAGTTTGTGCTGATGTGTTGTGCTGAGTCTGTCTGGACTCGAGGTGTTTTTCTTGTTTTTGTTTGCTCACATCCATCACTGCGATGACGGAAAAAGCCCTCGAAAGAGCGATTCATTACGATATCGAGCAGAATTAACCAGCTCAGATAAATATTCTCCTTCTGAAAGAGTAAAGTAAGACGCTTTTACTGTGCTTTTAGTGCACAGCAGTGAACACATGCTTATAGTGATGTCTCGGTTTGCCCTGTGAAGGGTTTGGAAGCGCAGTATTGGAGATCTGAGGTTATTTATGTCCGAGCCCATCCTGCAGTAATAAACAATAACCCCACATTAATCACCAGTGCTGCTGTATTAATGCGCACACACATCCATCATCTTAACATATTCACCATCACTGCATCTGCAAACAGAAAAACTTCAGTCACACGCTCGGCTTGATCACAGGAACGCTGTCAGCAAAGCCTCACGCCAGATTTATAACCCTTCAGGAGATCGTCAATTTCCACCTCACTGCATTATTTCATATATTTTATTTTATTTAACAAATATCATTTTTGTCATTTTTGTAAAATATTTTTTCTTTTTAAATGTTGACATTTTAGATAGATACATAGATTGATATATGACACAATATATTACATTATTTTATATATATAATTATATATTATATATAATATTATACTAATACTATATATATAAATATATAATAATATAATATTTAAAATATAATATATATATTATATCATATTACATTATAAAATATAGAGATTTTAGATATATAATTATATATTATAAATATATAATTAAATATATTTAATATAACATATATTATATCTTATATATGATACTAATATATAATATATATTATATTTTTTTATATAATTATAATATATATATATATGTGTGTGTGTCTTATTTTTCAAAAACAAGTTATATATTAAATATTAAATTTCTATGGGACAAATGTAATGAGGGTTCAGAATAAAAAAATAAAAAATATATAGTATGCATGTTTCTAAAATGAAACAATATTTGAAAGTTATTTTAGAATTTTAAAATTTTTCTATTTTTTTTCTTTTTCATTATTATTTTTTTCAATCATTATCATCATAACAGAGATTAAAGTATAATCAAAGTAAAGTATACTATAAGACTGTCAGAGGAACTGCTCATCACTTGTTTACGATGTCACAAACTTAAATGTGATTTACAAAAAAGCATTCTAAAAGTCTGTCAGTGATGAGAAGCGTGTCAGTGTTTCCTCACACACACACACACACACACACACACACTGAGACTGAGGCGTGGAATCATCGTTGATCTCAGAGTTTCTTCACTAACGACGAGTCCGGGTCTCTCACGGGTCTCAGATATTGATCGATGTCCCGGAGTGTGTTCTCGCCCCGGTGCTGATGAGGGTCACGCTGCCATGGCAACGCTCCGGGACGTCCCGTGATGTGCGTGTGTGTGTGTGTGTTTCAGACCGTATCAGTGTGGACACTGCTCTCAGTCGTTCTCCCAGCCGTCGGAGTTGCGTAATCACGTGGTCACACACTCCAGCGACCGGCCCTTCAAGTGCGGATACTGTGGACGAGCGTTCGCCGGCGCGACCACACTCAACAACCACATACGCACACACACCGGGGAGAAGCCTTTCAAGTAAGTAACAGTGAGTACCATCCGTTCCTAGAACCGCATCCTTCTGTTTTACTGTGTTACGCTTAACTCCTGACTCACTTCATGAGAATATTATTATCAACTCTAGTTATTATCAACAACTAGTTGAAGAAAACACAACGGCTTCGGGTTACTTACGCTTGTCACACACACACACACACATACTCACTCACACACACACACACACACACACTCACAAACACACACACACACATAAACTAATACACACTCACACTAAAACACACACACTTACAATAACACACACTCACACTAACACACTAACATACACTCTCACACACACACACACACACACACACATACTCACAGACACACGCTCACACACACACACACACACACACACACACACACTTACACTAACACACACTAACATACACTCACACACACACACTCACACACATACACTAATACACACTCACACTAAAACACACACACTTACAATAACACACACTCACACTAACACACACTCTCTCACACACACACACACACATACTCACAGACACACGCTCACACACACACACACACACATACACACACACACACACTTACACTAACACACACTAACATACACTCACACACACACACACACATACACATACTCACATACAGACTCACACACACACAAACTTTTATGTTACATTTGATTAATCAATTTGAAAACACTAATATATAATAATATATAACATAATATAATATATAACCTTTTAATTATAGTTTTAAATATTTATACATTATATATATATTCTTTTAAATCTAAAAGTCATGTTTGCAACCTCTTAATTGTTTTAAAGTATACATTTTGTTACAAAAAAATAATATTTTTTTAAAATATATATATATATAATTAGAATTTGTTTCCTTTTTCAAAAACATTTTTTTTTTAATTTTCTGATAATTTTATTTGAATAGTAATGATTCATAAATGTCGGTTCTGTGTCCCGTCTGGAAACACACGTCATGTTTTTCAGATATTGTTCAATAAAGCTCAACCAAACGCACTAGAGTTCAGATTATTTACATCACAACGAGTGTGTAGATGTGAAACTGCGTTACAGAAGCGCTCGGGTCGCTCTGAGAGAACAGAGAGATGATGTTAGTGTGAGTGTCTGCTGTACGTGTGTGTGTGTGAGTGTGTGTGTGTGAGCGCTCCTCTGTTCCAGGAACAAATCAAGCGTCTAATAAGCAATCAGCGAAACACACACGTGTCATCAGCGCTTCAGAGACGAAGAGCACAAACACAATCATGAAGCGCCGCAGAAATCTGTCCTCCGTCGATACAGTTATTGAGTTCTCCTGATGGAGCGAGGAGATCGTCCCTTTTAATGCGGCCGTCAGGACATTCATAAACTTCATTTACATCCATGCATTCAGCACTCGCTTCTATCAGTTCTCAAATCAAGACCTCTTCCTGGAGAATCACACAAGATATTGAGATATTGATCAGAATATCAGAGTTTATGCTTGAAATGCTTAAAAAATATCTGCCATCTTGTCCAATAATATCTTGTTTTCCCTTCCATTCATATTATTCTTCAAGCACTTCAAACTCATGTTCTCGTCTCATTTCCAGTGTATCTCGTTTTAGATATTACATGTTTAATTTTAAAGTACTTAATTGGCATGATTGTGTTCACATAAGATATTTGCCAACGCATTTACAGGAAAAAAAGTCAATGAGTCACAAAAAATAAAATACAAGTAATTAGTTTGTGATTTCTCAAAAGCAAGACTTTATCTTCTTTCTTTTTGCATCGCCAGTAAAAGTATCTCAGATTAAATATTTGTACTGAATGTGAAGTTATATTTACATTATTTACATTTAAACAACGTTCATGCATGACTGAGAATGTGAGAGGAGAATGTTATTATTTTGTAATATTATATATATTATTTTTAGTACTCCTGTAGTTGAAACAATATTATTTATTTTATATATATATATATATATAGTGTATATTTTTTTTTCAAACTAATTTTTTTTATTTAAAAAACCCATTAATTTTATATCATAAAAATATAAATGTATATATTTATTGTCTTCTAATATTTTTAAATATTTTTTTTTAAATATTATATTTATTTTTTATTGTATTTGATGATTATATATTCTCTTTGAAGGGCAGAAATAACATTTAGTAATTTAATAATACATTTTATTAAATAATGACATTTGTCAGTGTTCCTGTAGCTCACACAGAGCACGCGCTCGCGACACCGAGGTCACGGGTTCGATTCCCAGGGAAAGCATGAAACGCAGTGTAAACCTGAAACCTTCTCTGTTAGAGAGACTCGAACCGTCAGGATAGAGACACGCCTCTGATGAGCTTTTCCTCTTCATCTCGGTGAGTGACAGTGGGTCTGATCCGGGCCCCCAGGGGCCGCTCATCCGCTCACATTATTGACAGGCTCTCAGTTCCTCGTCATCAGGACTCGCAATTACACCTCGCGTTCCTCGCGCTTTCATGTGTCAGATGTGGCTTGCTCTGTTTGACTCGCGTGTGTGTGTGTGTGTGTGTGTGTGTGTGCAGGTGCGAGCGATGCGACCGGAGCTTCACACAGGCCACTCAGCTCAGCCGACACCAGCGGATGCCCAACGAGTGCAAACCCATCAGCGAGAGCAGCGAATCAATCCAGGTGGATTAACTGATTGACCGGCGCGCAATTACACGGCCAGAGAAAATCATGATTAAATGTCACGGACACTTAAGCAAAACCAAAGATTTCCTAAGAGAAACGCTCAATCACGCGCACAAAACCAAAAGCAGTAATAAAATAAGTGAGATGTTAAGAGTTATTGATCCTGGCATAGATAAGGGGGCGGGGCCGGGGGCGGGGCCAAGGGTTGGGGAGATTATTTATTCATGAGTGTGTGTTTAGAAGACTGCAGAAACTCGAGCTCTCGGTTTGTTTGTCTCGTTTTTACACACTGGAAACACTTTACTGCGCACTAACACAACCAGCAATACGTCTCTTACAGTATTTATCATCGCTGTTAACATTAGGTAATAAAACACAACTGTTCATGGTTAGCTCATGTCAGCTTATTGTGAATGAAAAATTAGCAAAATATCTACACATTCTTAAATTAAGATTTATTTACTGGAGATTTAAGATATTATTATCGATCAAAATGAACAAATTTCTGCCAATTCTTAATTCAAAGGGAAAACAAGATTATTTTCATAAGATTATTTCATATATATATATATATATATATATATATATATATATATATATTAGTTTAATCGCATCCAAAATAAAATTTACATCATATATATGTGTGTGTACTGTGTATAATTATTTTGTATATATAAATACACACACATGCATGTATATATTTAAGAAATATGTGTGTAAAATATTTATATATAACATGAATTATATATAAATATACAGTATATACATGCATATGTGTGTATTTATATATACAAAATAATTATACACAGCACACACACATATATTATGTACAGACTAACATTTATTACGATTTTTGTTCTGTAAAACAAGAGAAAAATACTAAGAGCATAATTTTCTGCAGTGTTAAGGCTCTTCCAGCGTACAGACACTGATTCATATATATATGATTCATATATATGTGTGTGTGTATCTGGATGTGTTTGAGTGCTTTATGAGGACGTGTGTGTGAAGAGCTCAGCGTGTGTGTAATCGCACCATTCGGCAGCATGACTTACAAGGGCAGTGACTGCTTCACCAAAAATGACTTTTCTTTGTATAAAATGTAAATTATGAATATTATATTTCTCCCATATCATGCTGTATGGCACTTTTGACAATTATTATTATTATTTAATATTTCAACTCTGTATGAAGCACCATGTGAAGAGAATCACAGCAGACTGAATGTTGATCGTTTACTTTGTTATTGAACTTTATATCTTCTGTTTCTCAGAGCTTTAATATGATTATGAGACACTTTTTAAGTCGAGAAGCTTTATGATGTTTCACTCAAACCAAAGTCACTGAATGGAAATGAGCTGCTTTTCTAAACACACAGAATCTATTTTGTTTTTATGAATCATGTGAAACTCTGTGCTGTATTTTCCAGATGTGTTCGGCTCAATCCATCTTTTGTTTGCATGATTTCAACATTTTTGTACATAAACAACAGGCCAAAAAATGTTGTTGTGAATAAAGTAATGACCAAACTTTGATTAACATTAAACTGGTTGACTGTATTCTATGCACTTTTAATGATCGTGATTTCATTGAATGTTTCATTCAAGTCAGTCTAGTCATATCTGAAGTCATTCAGCTTCTCAATTAAATGTAGAGACTAAAAACATGGTTCAGGATTTAATTATTTTCACAAGTACATTTCTCTGATATTTACAAAGAAACAGCGAGTTTAGAAGTAGAAATTTTGTCGAAAAACTGAAATAGAATTTTCTTGGAAAACTGTGTTAACCATTTACTGGAGAAGCAAAATGACTGAAGATATTAAGTCTGAAAAATTAATCAATTTAAAAAAAATATATATTTTTAATGGACAACAAAGCAAATATACTAAGTAAAAAAAAGATTTTGGGGTTAAGAATTTTTATATATTTTTAATGGACAACAGTGCAAAAATATTGAGTAAAAAAATATTTTTTGGTTAAATTTTAATATATTTTTAATGGACAACAAAGCAAAAATACTAAGTTAAAAAATATTTTTTGATTAAGAATTTTCATATATTTTTAATGGACAACAAAGCAAAAATACTAAGTAAAAAAAAACTTTTTTGGTTAAGAATATTTATATTTTTTAATGGACAACAGTGCAAAATATTAAGTAAAAAAATATTTTTGGTTAGATTTAATTTATTTTTATTTTTTTATGAACAACAAAGCAAACATACTAAGTTTTTTTTTTTGGAGGGGGGGAGGGGGGCTTAAGAATATTTAGACATTTTTAATGGAGAACAAAGCAAAATTACTAAGTAAAAAACATTTTTTTGGTTTAATTATTTTTATATTTTCAATGGACAACAAAGCAAAAAAATGTTTGGTTAAGATTTTTTATATATGTTTAATGGACAACAAAGCAAAAATACTAGGTAAAAGAAAAACATTTTTGGGTTAAGAATATTTATATATTTTTAATAGACAACAGTGCAAAAATATGAAGTAAAAAAGATTTTTGGGTTAAGAATTTTTATATATTTTTAATGGACAACAAAGCAAAAATACTAAGTAAAAAAAAGATTTTTGGGTTAAGAATTTTTATATATTTTTAATGGACAACAGTGCAAAAATATTAAGTAAAAAAATATTTTTTGGATAAATTTTAATATATTTTTAATGGACAACAAAGCAAAAATACTAAGTTAAAAAATATTTTTTGGTTAAGAATTTTCATATATTTTTAATGGACAACAAAGCAAAAATACTAAGTAAAAAAAAACTTTTTGGGTTAAGAATATTTATATTTTTTAATGGACAACAGTGCAAAATATTAAGTAAAAAATATTTTTGGTTAGATTTAAATTTTTTATTTTTTTTTAATGAACAACAAAGCAAACATACTAAGTATTTTTTTTTTGGAGGGGGGGAGGGGGGCTTAAGAATATTTAGACATTTTTAATGGAGAACAAAGCAAAATTACTAAGTAAAAAACATTTTTTTGGTTTAATTATTTTTATATTTTCAATGGACAACAAAGCAAAAAAATGTTTGGTTAAGATTTTTTATATATGTTTAATGGACAACAAAGCAAAAATACTAGGTAAAAGAAAAACATTTTTGGGTTAAGAATATTTATATATTTTTAATAGACAACAGTGCAAAAATATGAAGTAAAAAAGATTTTTGGGTTAAGAATTTTTATATATTTTTAATGGACAACAAAGCAAAAATACTAAGTAAAAAAAAGATTTTTGGGTTAAGAATTTTTATATATTTTTAATGGACAACAGTGCAAAAATATTAAGTAAAAAAATATTTTTTGGATAAATTTTAATATATTTTTAATGGACAACAAAGCAAAAATACTAAGTTAAAAAATATTTTTTGGTTAAGAATTTTCATATATTTTTAATGGACAACAAAGCAAAAATACTAAGTAAAAAAAAACTTTTTGGGTTAAGAATATTTATATTTTTTAATGGACAACAGTGCAAAATATTAAGTAAAAAATATTTTTGGTTAGATTTAAATTTTTTATTTTTTTTTAATGAACAACAAAGCAAACATACTAAGTATTTTTTTTTTGGAGGGGGGGAGGGGGGCTTAAGAATATTTAGACATTTTTAATGGAGAACAAAGCAAAATTACTAAGTAAAAAACATTTTTTTGGTTTAATTATTTTTATATTTTCAATGGACAACAAAGCAAAAAAATGTTTGGTTAAGATTTTTTATATATGTTTGATGGACAACAAAGCAAAAATACTAGGTAAAAGAAAAACATTTTTGGGTTAAGAATATTTATATATTTTTAATAGACAACAGTGCAAAAATATGAAGTAAAAAGATTTTTGGGTTAAGAATTTTTATATATTTTTAATGGACAGCAAAGCAAAAATACTAAGTGAAACCCCATTGTTTTGGCGTGCAGCTCCTGAGTCCCCTGAGTTCCTCTAACGGTATTTGCGGCTCCTGTTTGCCTCCACACACACACACACACACACACACACACACACGTGAGTTTCTGTCTCTTGCTCTGCAGAAGCGTGAGGTCCGTCTTCAGTCGGTGTGTGTGTGTGTGTGTGTGTGTGTGTGTGTGTGTGTGTGTGTGTGTGTGTGTGTCTCGGGCCCCTGTGGGTTCAGGTCACGTCCCCCAGCGCCGGCGTCTCGGCTCACACATGTGACCCGCAGAACCTGAACACACAACATCTGATTTATGAAGCGCGCACCAGAACACACTGATGTGGAGCTCAAGCGCGCGCGCCCGCGTGTGTGTGTTTCCCGCGCGCTGATAAACGGGGGGAACGATTGGACCGTATTACATAAACACTATTCCTAACGGTTCTGGCGTTGTTGTGTTTCGTTTGGCTCGTGTATTACAGCAATACTTAAACACTCTTAATAAAGTTACACATCATCATTACAGGTCGCGTTCTCTGACAAACCCGAGAACTACTTAAACATGTTCATCCTCAGTATTCTTCTCCTCAGTGAGGCCAGAAAAATAATCCTAATTCAAAGTGAAAAGTGTATTTTTCTGACCCCATTGGCAGATTTTGTGTTTTAACACAAACTCACTTCATTTTTCAGTCTTAATGTCTTCAGTCATGTTGCTTCTTCTCCAGTAAATGTCTCTTGATTTAAGAATGTTTAGATATGTGTGTTGGACACGAGACAGAAACACTGAGGAAGAACATTAAGTAAAGGTTCTCAAAGTTACGTTCTTCCAGTAACATTAAAGGGTTAGTTCACCTCAAAATAAAAATGTACTGATAATTCACTCACCTCAATGTCATCCGAGATGTTCATGTCTTTCTTTCTTCAGTGGAAAATAAATTAAGTTTTTTGAGGATAACTTTTCAGGGTTTTCCTCCACACAATGGGCTACGACGGTAACCAAATTGTTGAAGTTCAAATCAATGCAGTTTCAAAGGGCTCTGCACGACCCCAGCTGAGGAACAGAGTCTTATCTAGCGAAACCATCGCTCATTTTCTAAAAAAAAATAAACATGTATATACTTTTTAACCACAATTGTTCGTCTTGTGCTGGTCTGACGCACCAGGCATTACGTAATGACGTTGGAAAGGTCACGCTGGATGTAGGCGAAAGTACCGCCCCATTGTTTTAAACATCCAGGATACGCACACGAAAGGACCATTTTAAACAATAAACTGTTACCGACACAAAGACATAAATATTTAATTCAACATACAATAAAATTTGAACGATCCTCCTTCTCCACGCTTGTAAACAATGGGGCGGTGCTTCCGCCTACGTCCAGCGTGACCTTTCCCACGTGATGACGTAATGCCTGGCGCGTCACAGCGAGATGACTAGTCCAGCCAACAAAAATGGCAATTTTGCAAACATTTCATCATTAAGTTATAAAAAAAGTTTTTTATAATGTTCTCTGAAATATCCAAAATGTTTAAAAAACGTTTTTGTTTTGTTATGGGAACATTAAAGGAACATCCAATCTTGGGAACGTTACTTTGGAATGTTAATTTAATGACGAACATCAAACAGAATTTTTCAGAAATAACGTTTTTGTTCTAATGTTTTGAGAACATTATTAAATAACCTCGAATGAAGGTTTAGTGGAAGAACGCTTGTTCATAACTTCGAGAGAGCGTTCTCTGTGAGTGTGTTTGTGAGATATTGATGAATGATTTAACACTCTCGAGGGAAACGTCACATTAAACTTCACAAAGTTGAGATTTACTTGCGACGGCGTTCTCGTCTGCGGTTCGGGGAAAGTGGATCGTCACCTGCTTTCTCTTGCACAGCTATTTTAATAATTCTTCAGACAGTAGAACGTTCCCAGTTCTTGCATATTGTTCCCAGGGGAGCGTCGCACATTTGTAAAACAAATAGTTGAGGTTTGCGGCATCCATCACGGCGCTCGGCCCTGGGAACGCAGACCCGTGAACGCTCAGGCCAAACACATCATCAGAGGAGAGTTATGATTCTGCAAACATACATGTGAAAGTGGCCCGTGGGTTTCTGTGGAATTTCCTGCTCGCCGCTCTGAGGTCACGTTTTCACAACCAATTAGCAATAAAGTCAGACTTTCTTAAACGTCTCCAAAAAGTCTAATTGGAAACATATAAAGTCTGTGAGAAATGCCTCTGCTCGTCTCGATCTGGTCACGTGACGAGCTCGTTACGTGTGGAAGAGCGTTCCTGCAACATGGGAACACAATCAGGGTTTGGTGAAGCGTGATTATTATGTAAAAATGACATTCTAAGTCATAATTATGTGATCAAATGTCGAAATTGATACTTAAAAAGTTTAAACTGACGAAGTTGGATTATGGCCATAATTATGACATTTTTGATGATCTCATGATTTTGATTTCGTTAAAAAAATTCATCTTTCTAACCTCATAATTTTGATTTAGCATGTCAAAATTACCATGATCCACATCTCATATCATTAACTTTTTGTCATAATTGTGACTTTCACATAATTTCTATTTAGTGTGTCATACAATTTGACAATAATCTCATAAATTTGATTTAGTATGTGATAAAATTTCACTTTTTAATCTCATAATTTTGATTTAGTGTGTAATAAAATGTTTACTACTTGTCAATTTCAACTTTCTAATCTCATAATTATGATCTATCACAATTTTGACTTTCTCCTAATTTCTATTTAGTATGTCATAAAAAATTCAACTTTCCAATCTCATCATTTTGATTTAGTATGTATTAAAATGTCGACTTTTTGTCATTTGATATATCATAATTTCGACTTCCTCATAATTGTTCAACTTTCTAATCTTTTATGATTTACATGTACTGTAGTATGTCTCAAAATGTCACCTTTCTAATCTCATAATTTTAATTTAGTATGTCATAAAATTTTAACTTTTCGATCTCATAATTTAGTTTTTTTTTGTCATTTGATATAAAGTCGAAATTGTGATAAATATATGTCATAAACTTTCGACTTTATTATCTCATCATTTTGATTTAGTATGTCATAAAATTTTAACTTTTCGATCTCATAATAGTTATCTCATAATAGTTTATGTCATAAAATTTCGACTTTATCTCACAATTTTGATTTAGTAGGCGTATGTACCGGTAATTAAGTCTCGACTTTTTGTCATTTGATATATTATCATAATTTTGACTTAGTATGTCATAAATTTGTATAACTTTTTGTCAATTTTGATTTCATGAATTTTGATAATTTTTTGTCATAATTTCAACTTTCTAATAATTGTTCAACTTTCTAATCTTTTATGATTTACATGTACTGTAGTATGTCTCAAAATTTCAACTTTCGAATCTCATAATTTTGATTTAGTATGTCATAAAATTTTAACTTTTCAATCTCATGATTTAGTTTTTTTGTCATTTGATATATTTATCATAATTTCGACTTTATATGTCATAAAATTTCTACCTTATCTCACAATTTTGATTTAGTAGGCGTATGTACCGGTAATTAAGTCTCGACTTTTTGTCATTTGATATATTATCATAATTTCGGCTTTCTCATAAAATGTCATCTTTCTAATCTCATAATTTTGACTTAGTATGTCATAAATTTGTATAACTTTTTGTCAATTTTGATTTCATGAATTTTGATTATTTTTTGTCATAATTTCAACTTTCTAATAATTGTTCAACTTTCTAATCTTTTATGATTTACATGTACTGTAGTATGTCTCAAAATTTCAACTTTCTAATCTCATAATTTTGATTTAGTATGTCATAAAATTTTAACTTTTCGATCTCATGATTTAGTTTTTTTGTCATTTGATATATTTATCATAATTTCGACTTTATATGTCATAAAATTTCTACCTTATCTCACAATTTTGATTTAGTAGGCGTATGTACCGGTAATTAAGTCTCGACTTTTTGTCATTTGATATATTATCATAATTTCGGCTTTCTCATAAAATGTCATCTTTCTAATCTCATAATTTTGACTTAGTATGTCATAAATTTGTATAACTTTTTGTCAATTTTGATTTCATGAATTTTGATTATTTTTTGTCATAATTTCAACTTTCTAATAATTGTTCAACTTTCTAATCTTTTATGATTTACATGTACTGTAGTATGTCTCAAAATTTCAACTTTCTAATCTCATAATTTTGATTTAGTATGTCATAAAATTTTAACTTTCGATCTCATGATTTAGTTTTTTTGTCATTTGATATATTATCATAATTTCGACTTTCTCATAAAATTTCATCTTTCTAATCTCATAATTTTGTATTTAGTATGTCATAAATTTGTATAACTTTTTGTCAATTTTGATTTCATGAATTTCGCTAATTTTTGTCATAATTTCAACTTTTTAATCCTACAATTATGATTTAGTATGTCATCATTGTCATAATTTCAATTTCTTAATCCTATAATTATGATTTAGTATGCCATAATTTTGACTTTATGATTTACCAAAGCATGATTTCTTTCTGAAGTGTCAGAAAAGTGCTTCATATTAATGAGAAAGGTCTGTGAAAGCAGCAGCAGCGTCTCGGAGGGGTCGTACAGTAGGAGGAACATCATCAGCGTCAAACACTGTTTTCAGCGGCTCAGAGTTCTGCCCCAAACATCACACGAGTTCACCAGTTCAGGGAAAACCATCAGGACTGCCATGTCAAACTGGGATCATGAGCGCATTAGAATAACACGCTGGTGGAGAGATGTGCTGGGGCCGAGAGACCACATGAAAGCACTTACTCTGTCAGCAGCCGCATGTTATTCTTACATGTTAAGAGGAACACTTACAATAATATTAGTTCATAAATGCTGTAATAAGCTTATTATGCCTCAGAAATGAACAGAGATTGTTCAACACAAACACATTTATGGCTCATTCTCAGAAAACCTCCCATTGATTAGATTGATGTCTCGAGTAATAGTTTACATTTCTTTCTCTGGTTAGTGTGCAAGAAAAGTGATTGCATTTCATATTATATCTCGTCAAAATAAACTTTGCTTGCTTTCAATTATTTACTGTCTATTTATTTTTCCCCTAAAATGCTTTATTTTCTGTTAATAATGCAAATATGAAAATGAATGACTTTTTTTAGACCACATGTTTCAAACAGAAGGTTTTTAATCTCAAAAATTCAAACTAGTTATAGAGACAGATTCATAAAACAATAGCATGATTTGCATAACATTAAACCTTATGAACATCAAATGGTTTGCAGCAAACTTCAGAGAAATGTTTTTGATTATGAATGTTATCAATGATAAAAGAATCACTGACTGTTGACACTAGAATTTATTCAGTCATCAATTCACTTTATTGGCGCTGTACTTTGAGCCAGAGAAAATATTTTTCACATATTTTTGACATGAAAACGATCCCTTATGCTGCAGATTTCAACATTAGGTAGTCTCGATCAGCACAGCGAGAAACTCAAGACGACAGAATAGGAAAAAGACCAGAAAATATTTATTTCATCCGAGATTCACACATCTAGCACAAAACACACAGACAAACTATAAATAAAGTCCCATATAAAGCCCTGATGAAGGTTGAGGTGTTAATAAACCTGGAGTGATTTGTTAAGAAACAGCGCCACCTGCTGAAAATGAAATCACACATTTTGATTGAATCTGTGCAAAACGTCATGAAATATGTTCTAAAAATGAAGTGAACAAAATCAGCATGTCCTCTAACAGTCTTGCCTGATGAATAGTTTATTGATGAGCATGATGCGTGTCACGTGCTCCTGCCGCTCATGGCCTGCTGGATCTGCCGGTCGAGCTCGGAGATGATGCGGTCGTCGTGTGTGTAAACGCCGGTGCGCAGGAGTGTGTCTCTCTCCTCCAGCAGACGCGTCACGTGCTCGTCCACGCTCACACACACACGCGTCACGTGCTCGTCTGCGCTCTCGCTCACACACACGCGGGCCGCCTCCTCCTGCTGCTTCAGCCTATCAGTCGATCAATGATACACACTCATGTCAATAACACAGTTTAATGGCAGCTACTGAGACAGGCACAGAAACTGATGAAGACAAAACCATTATTATTTATTGACAGCAAAAGCAAGGCTGATATATCGATCTCTCTCCGCTATTAAAGGGATAGTTCACCCAAAAATGGAAAATTAGCCCATGATTTACTCACCCTGAAGTCATCCTAGGTGGATATGACACTCTTCAGACGTACACAATCAGAGTTATATAAAAAAAATGTCTTGGCTCTTCCAAGCTTTATAATGGCAGTGAATGGCTGTTTATGTTTTGAAGTCCATAAAAGTCCATCTATCCATCATAAAAGTGCATCTGTCAATCATAAAAGTGCATCTATCCATGATAAAAGTGCATCTATCCATGATAAAAGTGCATCTATCCATCATAAAAGTGCATCTATCCATGATAAAAGTGCATCTATCCATCATAAAAGTGCATCTATCCATCATAAAAGTGCATCTATCCATGATAAAAGTGCATCTATCCATCATAAAAGTGCATCTGTCCATCATAAAAGTGCATCTGTACATCATAAAAGTGCATCTATCTATCATAAAAGTGCATCTATCCATCATAAAAGTGCATCTATCCATCATAAAAGTGCATCTGTCCATCATAAAAGTGCATCTGTCCATCATAAAAGTGCATCTATCTATCATAAAAGTGCATCTATCCATGATAAAAGTGCATCTATCCATCATAAAAGTGCATCTGTCCATCATAAAAGTGCATCTGTCCATCATAAAAGTGCATCTATCCATCATAAAAGTGCATCTATCCATCATAAAAGTGCATCTATCCATCATAAAAGTGCATCTGTCAATCATAAAAGTGCATCTATCCATGATAAAAGTGCATCTATCCATGATAAAAGTGCATCTATCCATCATAAAAGTGCATCTATCCATGATAAAAGTGCATCTATCCATCATAAAAGTGCATCTATCCATCATAAAAGTGCATCTATCCATGATAAAAGTGCATCTATCCATCATAAAAGTGCATCTGTCCATCATAAAAGTGCATCTGTCCATCATAAAAGTGCATCTATCTATCATAAAAGTGCATCTATCCATCATAAAAGTGCATCTATCCATCATAAAAGTGCATCTGTCCATCATAAAAGTGCATCTATCCATCATAAAAGTGAATCTATCCATCATAAAAGTGCATCTGTCCATCATAAAAGTGCATCTATCTATCATAAAAGTGCATCTATCCATGATAAAAGTGCATCTATCCATCATAAAAGTGCATCTGTCCATCATAAAAGTGCATCTGTCCATCATAAAAGTGCATCTATCCATCATAAAAGTGCATCTATCCATCATAAAAGTGCATCTATCCATCATAAAAGTGCATCTATCCATGATAAAAGTGCATCTATCCATCATAAAAGTGCATCTGTCCATCATAAAAGTGCATCTGTCCATCATAAAAGTGCATCTATCTATCATAAAAGTGCATCTATCCATCATAAAAGTGCATCTATCCATCATAAAAGTGCATCTGTCCATCATAAAAGTGCATCTATCCATCATAAAAGTGCATCTATCCATCATAAAAGTGCATCTGTCCATCATAAAAGTGCATCTATCTATCATAAAAGTGCATCTATCCATCATAAAAGTGCATCTGTCCATCATAAAAGTGCATCTATCCATCATAAAAGTGCATCTGTCCATCATAAAAGTGCATCTGTCCATCATAAAAGTGCATCTATCCATCATAAAAGTGCATCTATCCATGATTAAAGTGTATCTATCCATCATAAAAGTGTATCTATCCATGATTAAAGTGTATCTATCCATCATAAAAGTGCATCTGTCCATCATAAAAGTGCATCTATCCATCATAAAAGTGCATCTGTCCATCATAAAAGTGCATCTATCCATCATAAAAGTGCATCTGTCCATCATAAAAGTGCATCTATCCATCATAAAAGTGCATCCATACATCATAAAAGTGCATCCATACATCATAAAAGTGCATCTATCCATCATAAAAGTGCATCTATCCATCATAAAAGTGCATCTGTCCATCATAAAAGTGCATCTATCCATGATTAAAGTGCATCTATCCATGATTAAAGTGCATCTGTCCATCAAAAAAGTGCATCTGTCCATCATAAAAGTGCATCTGTCCATCATAAAAGTGCATCTATCCATCATAAAAGTGCATCTATCCATGATTAAAGTGTATCTATCCATCATAAAAGTGTATCTATCCATGATTAAAGTGTATCTATCCATCATAAAAGTGCATCTGTCCATCATAAAAGTGCATCTATCCATCATAAAAGTGCATCTGTCCATCATAAAAGTGCATCTATCCATCATAAAAGTGCATCTGTCCATCATAAAAGTGCATCTATCCATCATAAAAGTGCATCTGTCCATCATAAAAGTGCATCTATCCATGATTAAAGTGCATCTATCCATGATTAAAGTGCATCTGTCCATCATAAAAGTGCATCTGTCCATCATAAAAGTGCATCTGTCCATCATAAAAGTGCATCTATCCATCATAAATGTGCATCTATCCATGATTAAAGTGTATCTATCCATCATAAAAGTGTATCTATCCATGATTAAAGTGCATCTATCCATTATAAAAGTGCATCTGTCCATCATAAAAGTGCATCTATCCATCATAAAAGTGCATCTGTCCATCATAAAAGTGCATCTATCCATCATAAAAGTGCATCTGTCCATCATAAAAGTGCATCTATCCATCATAAAAGTGCATCTGTCCATCATAAAAGTGCATCTATCCATGATTAAAGTGCATCTATCCATGATTAAAGTGCATCTGTCCATCATAAAAGTGCATCTGTCCATCATAAAAGTGCATCTGTCCATCATAAAAGTGCATCTGTCCATCATAAAAGTGCATCTGTCCATCATAAAAGTGCATCTGTCCATCATAAAAGTGCATCTATCCATCATAAAAGTGCATCTGTCCATCATAAAAGTGCATCTATCCATCATAAAAGTGCATCTATCCATGATTAAAGTGTATCTATCCATCATAAAAGTGCATCTATCCATGATTAAAGTGCATCTATCCATCATAAAAGTGCATCTATCCATCATAAAAGTGCTAAAATACGTTTTAAGAAATATTTATAACTCTGTATTTGTCTGAAAGAAGAATGACGTTTATTATGTTTATTATTCTTCTAGGATGGCTTGAGGGAGAGTAAATCATGGGCTAATTTTCATTTTTGGGTGAACTATCCCTTTAAAGTCATTCGACACAGAATTAATGTATTGTGAAGTATTTCCATGTGAAACTGCTTTTAAATCTTTTCTCTGATGATGTGGGCGGGGCAACCTGTCACTCACATGAGATCAGCCAATAGCAAACCACAACCATCCAATCAATTCCTCACAGACACAATCAAGCCCCGCCCACATGTGTTCCTGTTCCTGAAGCGTTTCACTCGATATACGACACAATAGAGGAGAGAAGACTTCAGTGTCATGATGACTTTAACCCTTTAATGCATGAATTATGATAACCTCAGACAGGATGTTTTTTCCTGTGTGTGTTTATTGCTCTCAGGGCATGAAAAACAAGATTTGAAATGTAATTTGTTTTTACACATATTTTTCAAAGAGATTTTCAGATTTCCACTTTAATGGACAGCATGAAGAGATACTGTATTAAAATAATACAGTTATAACACAGCAAAATTGTGTGTATTTAACAAACCAATCAATAAAATGATATAAAATCATGCGAAATTTATATTTTTTGTAAATATTTTAAAGGCAATTGAACTTCATACAAGTTGACCTTGGCGTATCTTTGATATGAGGACGAGATTCAGAGATCTCTCGAGGCACAGCTGTGATCAAAACTCAGGCAAACGCAAGCAAAGGCTTCGTGAATACATGTCCACTAGTGACCTCGAAGCATGAAAGGGTTAATACATACCGTAATTCCACAAATAAAGACCGGTATTCAAATAAACGCCGGGCCTCTGATAGTGGCCGGGGGTGTGGTCAACGCGGACAAATAAAGGCCGGTCTCAAATTAAGGCCGGGGAAAAAAATAGTGTGAATAGGTACACTTTAAATTAGTGTACACTCAAAGACGGACGCGCTCAGCGCTTGTCATATATCACAACTATTCAGTGTTTTTAACCACATGTTTATTTTAGGTTTCAGACATTTAAATAGATATGATTTATAGCAAAACAATAAATTTATAGTTTGTAAAATACACAATGGTGTCTATGGAAGCAGCAATAACAATCCATTCAAATATATTTGGCGACGTGTTTTATTCATATCAGATACACAGTGTGTAAGTAACTATAAAGTTTACTCTATTCTTCTCCCAGTTCACCGGCCACTTACTTTCATGTATTTCGGGAGAAACTGAAGAATTCACGCGCTGTAACTTAACAAATACAACAGGAATCTCCGAACTGCGGTGCTTATCTCACGTTACAGATCAAGATCATTTATAAAGGGTTTTAAACGACAAAACAAACTCACTTACACGGATTTGAGAGTCAGAATAGAAGATAGTTGATGACATGGTAAGCAAGTTTGTTAATATTTAGAAATAAAAGCGCTACATCTGTCATACAGCGCTATTTTGGCTGTGGTGAACATGTGCCAAGCATGACGCGTCACCATGGAAACTTGGCTGGCGGGTGGGCGGGGATCGCGAATTAGAAATAAAGGCCTGCCTCTAATAAAAGCCTGCTTCAAATAAAAGCCGGCTACCATCTGCAGTTCAGGTAAATAAAGGCCCCGGCCTTTATTTGAGGAATTACGGTTTATGAATTATCACAATTTATGCTTTTGTTCAACATTAAACATCTGAATATCAAGTTGGCTTGTTGGAAGATCGATGCGTCGTTTTTCACTTCAATAATTCTGATGTAACTCAGGCCCCATCCACACTACTGCGCTTTAGTTTAGAAGCGGAGAGACTAAACCGGCAGAAACCAAGACCTAAAACAGAGAAGTTTAGAGACGCTGCGACCCCGTTTCACGTTTTGAATCTCCGGAGGGCGTTTTAGTGAAGACAGAGGCCTTTAGAAACGATGATGCAGAGGCTCTCTGATTGGGTGTCATCAGTCATGGCGTATCCTTCCCTGATTCGTCAGCCACCCATCACATGACCCGTCCCCGGAAGAACACATACAACAACAGCCTGGACTTACGCTAGTGACTGCAACATGGATAACGCATTACAAGCACTACTGACTTTGATGTCTTTGCTAACCGCTGTTGTGAAAGTAAATTCTGCATTTGACGACGCTATAACCGCCGACATGCGCCGGAGGCAAGCTCTTATTCGAGCGATCTGTGACCCGTGCAGCGGCGGTATCGACCGTACATGAGGCGGCGCTGTGTGCAGAGGTAACTTAGCCACTTTCTTCTTCGTCAAATCTGAGGAATAGAGAGCCTAAGCCCCTCCCCTCCGCTTCCGGACCTTATTTGGGAAAAAATATGTATGGTAGTCAATGGCGAGAGACAACTTATCTATTTACTCCGTCTGAACTGTGCCCTGAATTACACATATGATGTTTGTCAATTTAAATGATAATTCTGAAAGTCAAGAAAGTCGTAGTTTGTCATGAAACATTAGAGTAACATTTAGTTTTATGTGAAAATCGCTCAATGAACTACATCTCCCGGGAAGCGAAACACCGAGCGAGATCCGCTGCTGGTGTGTGTGCAGTCTGGTACAAAACACTCGATGACGGCGTAACGTTACGATTATAACGCAAGACTATAGAAACGATGACAGACGTTAGCTTCAGTAAAGTTAGCTTCAGTAAAGTTAGCTTCAGTAAAGTTAGCTTCAGTAAAGTTAGCGTCAGTAAAGTGAGCTTCAGTAAAGTCAGCTTCAGTAAAGTGAGCTTCAGTAAAGTCAGCTTCAGTAAAGTCAGCTTCAGTAAAGTCAGCTTCAGTAAAGTGAGCTTCAGTAAAGTTAGCTACAGTAAAGTTAGCTTCAGTAAAGTCAGCTTCAGTAAAGTCAGCTTCAGTAAAGTGAGCTTCAGTAAAGTTAGCTTCAGTAAAGTCAGCTTCAGTAAAGTCAGCTTCAGTAAAGTGAGCTTCAGTAAAGTCAGCTTCAGTAAAGTTAGCTTCAGTAAAGTTAGCTACAGTAAAGTTAGCTACAGTAAAGTTAGCTTCAGTAAAGTCAGCTTCAGTAAAGTGAGCTTCAGTAAAGTTAGCTACAGTAAAGTTAGCTTCAGTAAAGTCAGCTTCAGTAAAGTCAGCTTCAGTAAAGTCAGCTTCAGTAAAGTGAGCATCAGTAAAGTTAGCTTCAGTAAAGTCAGCTTCAGTAAAGTTAGCTACAGTAAAGTTAGCTACAGTAAAGTTAGCTTCAGTAAAGTGAGCTTCAGTAAAGTGAGCTTCAGTAAAGTGAGCTTCAGTAAAGTGAGCTTCAGTAAAGTTAGCTTCAGTAAAGTTAGCTTCAGTAAAGTTAGCTACAGTAAAGTCAGCTTCAGTAAAGTTAGCTTCAGTAAAGTTAGCTTCAGTAAAGTGAGCTTCAGTAAAGTTAGCTACAGTAAAGTCAGCTTCAGTAAAGTGAGCTTCAGTAAAGTCAGCTTCAGTAAAGTGAGCTTCAGTAAAGTGAGCTTCAGTAAAGTTAGCTTCAGTAAAGTTAGCTTCAGTAAAGTTAGCTACAGTAAAGTCAGCTTCAGTAAAGTGAGCTTCAGTAAAGTTACCTACAGTAAAGTCAGCTTCAGTAAAGTGAGCTTCAGTAAAGTTAGCTTCAGTAAAGTGAGCTTCAGTAAAGTTAGTGTCAGTAAAGTTAGCTTCAGTAAAGCTAGCTTCAGTAAAGTGAGCTTCAGTAAAGTTAGCTACAGTAAAGTTAGCTTCAGTAAAGTGAGCTTCAGTAAAGTTAGCTACAGTAAAGTCAGCTTCAGTAAAGTGAGCTTCAGTAAAGTTAGCTACAGTAAAGTTAGCTTCAGTAAAGTGAGCTTCAGTAAAGTTAGCTACAGTAAAGTGAGCTTCAGTAAAGTTAGCTACAGTAAAGTCAGCTTCAGTAAAGTGAGCTTCAGTAAAGTTAGCTTCAGTAAAGTGAGCTTCAGTAAAGTTAGCTACAGTAAAGTCAGCTTCAGTAAAGTTAGCTTCAGTAAAGTCAGCTTCAGTAAAGTGAGCTTCAGTAAAGTCAGCTTCAGTAAAGTCAGCTTCAGTAAAGATCGCTTCAGTAAAGTTAGCATCAGTAAAGTCAGCTTCAGTAAAGTTAGCATCAGTAAAGATCGCTTCAGTAAAGTCAGCTTCAGTAAAGTTAGCTTCAGTAAAGTGAGCTTCAGTAAAGTGAGCTTCAGTAAAGTGAGCTTCAGTAAAGTTAGCTTCAGTAGCTTCAGTAAAGTTAGCTTCAGTAAAGTCAGCTTCAGTAAAGTTAGCTTCAGTAAAGTCAGTAAAGTCAGCTTCAGTAAAGTCAGCTTCAGTAAAGTTAGCTTCAGTAAAGTTAGCTTCAGTAAAGTCAGCTTCAGTAAAGTTAGTGTCAGTAAAGTTAGCGTCAGTAAAGATAACGTCAGTAAAGCTAGCTTCAGTAAAGTCAGCTTCAGTAAAGTCAGCTTCAGTAAAGTTAGCGTCAGTAAAGTCAGCTTCAGTAAAGTCAGCTTTAGTAAAGTCAGCTCAGTAAAGTCAGCGTCAGTAAAGTTAGCTTCAGTAAAGTTAGCTTCAGTAAAGTTAGCTTCAGTAAAGTTAGCTCAGTAAAGTTAGCGTCAGTAAAGTCAGCTTCAGTAAAGTGAGCTTCAGTAAAGTGAGCTTCAGTAAAGTGAGCTTCAGTAAAGTTAGCTTCAGTAAAGTTAGCTTCAGTAAAGTCGGCTTCAGTAAAGTCAGCTTCAGTAAAGTCGGCTTCAGTAAAGTCGGCTTCAGTAAAGTCAGCTTCAGTAAAGTTAGCTTCAGTAAAGTTAGCTTCAGTAAAGTCAGCTTCAGTAAAGTTAGCTTCAGTAAAGTTAGCTTCAGTAAAGTTAGTGTCAGTAAAGTTAGCTTCAGTAAAGCTAGCTTCAGTAAAGTCAGCTTCAGTAAAGTCAGCGTCAGTAAAGTTAGCTTCAGTAAAGTTAACGTCAGTAAAGTTAGCTTCAGTAAAGTTAGCGTCAGTAAAGTCAGCTTCAGTAAAGTCAGCTTCAGTAAAGTTAGCTTCAATAAAGTTAGCTTCAGTAAAGTTAGCTTCAGTAAAGTTAGCTTCAGTAAAATTAGCTTCAGTAAAGTTAGCTTCAGTAAAGTTAGCTTCAATAAAGTTAGCTTCAGTAAAGTTAGTGTCAGTAAAGTTAGCTTCAGTAAAGTTAGCTTCAGTAAAGTTAGCTTCAGTAAAGTTAGCTTCAGTAAAGTTAGTGTCAGTAAAGTTAGCTTCAGTAAAGTCAGCTTCAGTAAAGTTAGCTTCACTAAAGATAGCTTCAGTAAAGATAGCTTCGGTAAAGTTAGCTTCAGTAAAGTCAGCTTCAGTAAAGTTAGCTTCAGTAAAGTCAGCTTCAGTAAAGTCAGCTTCAGTAAAGTCAGCTTCAGTAAAGTCAGCTTCAGTAAAGTCAGCTTCAGTAAAGTCAGCTTCAGTAAAGTCAGCTTCAGTAAAGTCAGCTTCAGTAAAGTCAGCTTCAGTAAAGTCAGCTTCAGTAAAGTCAGCTTCAGTAAAGTGAGCTTCAGTAAAGTTAGCTTCAGTAAAGTTAGCTTCAGTAAAGTTAGCTTCAGTAAAGTTAGCTTCAATAAAGTTAGCTTCAGTAAAGTTAGCTTCAGTAAAGTTAGCTTCAGTAAAGTTAGTGTCAGTAAAGTTAGCGTCAGTAAAGATAACGTCAGTAAAGCTAGCTTCAGTAAAGTCAGCTTCAGTAAAGTCAGCTTCAGTAAAGTTAGCGTCAGTAAAGTCAGCTTCAGTAAAGCTAGCTTCAGTAAAGCCAGCTTCAGTAAAGTCAGCTTCAGTAAAGTCAGCGTCAGTAAAGTTAGCGTCAGTAAAGTTAGCTTCAGTAAAGTTAGCGTCAGTAAAGTCAGCTTCAGTAAAGTCAGCTACAGTAAAGTCAGCTTCGGTAAAGTTAGCTTCGGTAAAGTCAGCATCGGTAAAGTTAGCTTCAGTAAAGTTAGCTTCAGTAAAGTCAGCATCAGTAAAGTCAGCTTCAGTAAAGTTAGCTTCAGTAAAGTTAGCTTCAGTAAAGTTAGCTTCGGTAAAGTCAGCATCAGTAAAGTCAGCTTCAGTAAAGTTAGCTTCAGTAAAGTTAGCCTCAGTAAAGTTAGCTTCAGTAAAGTCAGCTTCAGTAAAGTTAGCTTCAGTAAAGATAGCTTCAGTAAAGATAGCTTCGGTAAAGTTAGCTTCAGTAAAGTCAGCTTCAGTAAAGTTAGCTTCACTAAAGATAGCTTCAGTAAAGATAACTTCGGTAAAGTTAGCTTCAGTAAAGTCAGCTTCAGTAAAGTCAGCTTCAGTAAAGTTAGCTTCGGTAAAGATAGCTTCAGTAAAGTCAGCTTCAGTAAAGTTAGCTTCAGTAAAGTTAGCTTTGGTAAAGTCAGCTTCAGTAAAGTCAGCTTCAGTAAAGTTAGCTTCAGTAAAGTTAGCTTCAGTAAAGTTAGCTTCAGTAAAGTTAGCGTCAGTAAAGTCAGCTTCAGTAAAGTCAGCTTCAGTAAAGTCAGCTTCAGTAAAGTCAGCTTCAGTAAAAAGTTAGCTTCAGTAAAGTTAGCTTCAGTTTTACAGTTTCACATCAAACTGCGACTTTCTTGACTTTAAAATGTATCTTTTAAATTGACAAACATCATATGTGTAATTCAGGGCACAATTCAAACGAGATCAAAATATTTGTCATCTCTCACCATTGACTACCATACAAGATTTTTCCGAATTAAGGTCCCATGGTGGTCGACCAGAAGGGGAGGGGCTTAGGCTCTCTATAGTCCATCTGTGCCGGTTTACACCGCCGCGTGCATGCCCAGTGTTGGTGAATGGTCACGTGATCCGCGTTTTCAGTCGTTTAAATGTGGACGGAGATCAAGTCTAATACGCAGCTAAAACGCTGGTGTGGACGGAGATCGTATTCGTTTTAATTCTCCGTTTCTAAACTGAAACGCAGTAGTGTGGGCCTTAGTAGTAGAAACACTACACACACACTAACAGTCAAAGGTTTTGAATCGGTGAGATTTTTAATGTTTTTAAAGTCTCTTCTGCTCACCAAGGCTGCGTTTATTTGATTAAAAATACAAAAAAAACCCCAGTAAAATAGTGAAATCTTATTACAATTTAAACAGCTGTTTTCTATGTGAATATATAGTAAAGTGTAATGTATTCCTGTGATTGCGCTTGTTACCTGTTGAGCTGGTTGCGTATGTCCTGAAGCTCGTGCTTGTCGCTCGTGACGGCCTCCTTCTCTTCGGACGCCAGGTACCGAAGCCTCATGTGCTCCAGCTCCTGCTGCTGCTTCTTCAGGCGTGTCATGGCGTTCTCCTGCTCACGCTGAACACACACACACACACACAGTCAACAACGGCACAATAACGACACAGAAACACTTTCAGAGCGACTTTTTCCAGCTGACGAGCGATAAAATCATTGACAGCCAATCAGAATCCATCCTGCATTAAAGAGCTGGAGCATTTAAACTCCAGTACGGGACTTGCTACTTCCAATACATAGACGACAGGCTGTTGTGAACGAGACATGTGCTGTCCGGTATAGCGCACATGAATGAGCCGCGGGAGATCTACAGCGGTGAGCTGGGGAAGAGGAGGGTTCCTGAACGCTTGCTGACACTGCTATAGCAAACGCTGACCAGTTCAGGTTGAGCTCATTGGCTACCGATACAGCAGGAACCAATCAGCTGTGGCCTATAAGCTTTCGCACCGCGCAGTTCTAGGAACGAGCCAGTGTGGTTCCCCGAGAACTGATGGTTCCCTCAGGAGCGTGCTCCTGGTTGCGTTCGCAGCGCCTGTAGTCAGGGCCGGCCCGTGGCATAGGCAGTATAGGCATATGCTAAGGGCGCAAGCGCCTTAAACCCTAGGGGGGGCGTCAGAGCCGCGTAAGGAACTTTCCGCTGTTATTGTACTTCATTAACACTGCAACGAGTGGAGCAATTACATAAGCCTGCCAGTGGCGCAAAAAGTGGGTATACCGCGGAGTAGGCGCCCTCAATCATAATATTTCATCATAGAATTTTGACAGGGGACCCCCCTCCAATAATATCGCGAGCGGGCGCGGGCGCCGTGAGCGCTGAGCGAACAGGCACGAGTAGTGAGTTGTCGTCGAAAAAGATAGATAAAGCAAAAAAGCGACCGGGGGCTAAAATAGAAATAGCCCATTCGTTTTGTTTTGCTTAATCGGCGGCGCTGGGTTAGTGCTGGTGTAATGCATTGGTAAAAAAAAAGCTTTTTTTCTGACACCGCATGAAACGCGTAGATCAGCGGCCCATTGGTTGTTTTCTTGATTGACACTGGGCTGGCCCAATCACATCTTTAATGTGAAGTACAGAAAAATACTCTTTATATTAGTATAGAAATTAGTACAAAACTTATGAAAGTTTCCTTTATTTTTCAGTGCATTGGTTTACAATGAGTATTATCATGGGATTAATATTATAACTATTATTATGTAATGTAGACAGACACTAACTAAAAGAGGTTTGAATTTTTCTTTGTTTAATTTGAACACTGAATATGGGTTGGAGCTTTTAATTTTGAACTCTCAAAGTGCACCAGATTGATGAATTTAACATTAAAATGCACAAAATTTTCTTACGGGGGATCATGCCCCCGAACCCCCCTAGCCTTGTAGCAGCCTAATGGATTAGTAATAATAGTAGTGGTGGTAGTAATTATAATTTATCTACTACAAGTTACATGGTCAGATAATATGTATTTAAACAATGCAACTATGTAGGATGATTGAAATATCCTTGAACGTTCTTTTTTAGCATTTGTATAAACAATTTATTACAGTTCAAGTCATAATTTGCTTGTTGAAGTTTTGGAGTGACTGTAAGAGCATTTTTGTTTAGTTAAATAAATACTCATTATTTTTAAAGGAGGGGGGGGGGGGGGGGGGGGCGCAAAAATCAATCTCGCCTAGGGCAACCAAAGGGCTAGAGCCGGCCCTGCCTGTAGTGAGTGAGATGCGTGTTGTTGAGACTTTTATTTTGACGGCGCTGAGAACGCCTGAGCTCACATTCTCCTGTTCATCAGTGTACGATCTGTCTAACAGTGCTGACTAACACGTTATTATATAGAACTGTTATACATAAAGGTAGACAGTGATGAAGTTATTAGCGTATGGCGTGTGTTGATGTCCAGTGTTGCTGAGCAGAAACACATCATCATGTTTCTCTCGCTCCCTCAAAGCTGTTGGGTTTTCTCCTCAGTGTAAAGATTAAGGGTGTATTCACACCAGGAAAGTCCGATAGTTCACTTGCTTTGGTCCGGACCAAATACTTTTTTTTTTGGTACGGTTAACTTTTTTCACTGCTCTTTTTCCAAGTGAACCAAAATTTGTAAACAAAACCACACGTGTGTAAGGTCGTCCATTCATTGGACAAGGATTCTCAAGTAGGGAAATCAGGAAGTGCAAAAAAGGCTTAACGTAAATGAACGCAGCATCATCCTTGTATTGTATCTATCGTTACTTTATATGAACTGAAAATGCTTTTTTTTTTTTGCATCTATGCGCGATTAGACTAAAGACAACGCTCTGTATGTGAATGTCATGATGCACACACTCATTCATTCATTCCATTCCAATGATGCACACACACGACGCGCAGAAAGACGCGCAACAGATGTAATGTAGTAGGCTACAACAGATCACTTTCCCATAACGCAACTCCGACTACGGAAGCCTGTTAACTCAAAGGCGCAGTGCTTTCTTGCAATCGGGTCGGGTAATGTTCACACCGTAAACGAACCGTACCAGAGTTCGTTTGGAAGCGTACCGAGACACCTCTTCAGCTGGGTCTCGGTTCGGTTGTTTGGTCCGCACCCGAGTTCGATTGCTGTATTCACACCTGCCCAAAAGGTCCGCACCAAGGGGGAAACGAACTAGAGTTCGATTCAATCGAACCAAACAAGGCAGGTGTGAATACTCCCTAAGAGGCTCATCTATCACTGTTTTACATATTTGTAGAGTTAGTTTGTGGAGTAAATATAAAGGCTATAATCTGTGTGTTTACATGGCTTTTTAAAAACGGCGAGTGCTGGTGTTTCGCGTGCGTTCGGCCAATCAGAGAACACTACCGTCACTGTAGTTCCTTTAGCGCTGGGTTAAGGGGCTTTCGCACCGGAGGAACATTTTCATATTCCTGGAACTATTGGTGGAAGTTTCTGGAACTAATTTACTCCTTCAGAGTCGGTCTAACCCAGCGCTATAGGAACCACAGTGACGGTAGTGTTCTCTGATTGGCTGAACGCACGCGAAACACCAGCACACGCCATAATTAAAAAGCCATGTAAACACACAGTTTGTGGAGTAAATATATAGGCTATAATCTAACTCTACGAACATGTAAAACAGTGATAGATGGAGCTCTTAATCTTTACACTGAGGAGAAAACCCAACAGCTTTGAGGGAGCGAGAGAAACATGATGATGTGTTTCTGCTCAGCAACACTGGACATCAACACACGCCATACGCTAATAACTGTTCATCACTGTCTACCTTTATGTATAACAGTTCTATATAATAACGTGTTAGTCAGCACTGTTAGACAGATCGTACAGGAGAATGTGAGCACTGTGAGCTCAGGCGTTCTCAGCGCTGTCAAAATAAAAGTCTCAACAACACGCGTGTCTCACTCACTACAGGCGCTGCGAACGCACCCGGGAGCACGCTCCTGAGGGAACCATCAGTTCTCGGTTATCTCCGGTGCGAAACCCCTTTAGACTGACTCTGAAGTCGGAGTAAATGAGTTCCTAGAACTAAACTCGGCTGAGTTGAGGAGCAGCCTGCGCCATCTACAGTTTCATGACAGAACTTACATGACTGTATTTATCATTCTTGGTGTGAATGGGCCTTAATTCCTAAAAATAGAGTTTTTTTTTTTTCAATCAATGGTTTTAATCTCCCGTTTTAATGGGAAACGTGAAATCTGTCCGTCGAACAGTTTTCCAGCAGCGCATCGATATAAAGCGTCTGTGAAACTCTTGATTTGATTGATGGTCAGTGGGTTTCTGTGCATTACTGTACATTAGTCTAGTAGTTTTGACACGGGTGTAATTAATACATGAATGCTATTAGACGTTGTCCTAGTTTTAAACTCTCAGACGGGATCAGATTATTTTGTGCACAATTATAAAAAAAATAAAATAATTGAAGTGGGCCAATCTCATGTGTTTGAGGTAATCTCATTCAATTAGCAGTTTTCCTGATGCGTTACAACATAGTAAAACACTCGAGAAGTGCAAGAAAAACAAACACACTTAGATGTGGGCTTGACTTACAGCCAACACTCTGCTGGAGGAACACACACAATTACCCTGAAGATTTGAGTTTCCTTCGCTAGCCGTGAAGCGTTCCCAGAGTTCTCGTCGAGGAGTGTGTGTGTGTGTGTAATACAGGCTGAGGATGGCTTGTGTAAACACACGCGTGACCAGTGAATGACCCGTCTCGCCGCGACTCAAGAACAGTTTTCTGCAGAGACTCGTCCTGACGGGGAGCATTTGGGCCGTTTCACTGGAGAAAGATCTTTACACTCGTGAGTAATGAAACATGCGCTCTGTCGGCTCAAAGATCTGGAACACACACTACCAGGCAAACGTTTCGATCGGGGAGATTTTTAATGTTTTTAAAAGAAGTCTCTTCTGCTCACCAAGGCTGCGTTTATTGGATTAAAAATACAAAAAAAAACAGTAATATTGTGAAATATTATTATAATGTAAATCATCTGTTTTCTATGTGAATATACAGTAAAGTGTAATTTATTCCTGTGATTTTCAGCATCATTACTCCAGTCTTCAGTGTCACATGATCCTTCAGAAATCACTCTAATATGAGGATCTGATGCTCAAGAAACATTTATGATTATTATCAGTGTTGAACACAGTTGTGTAAAACATTTTCTTTTGTAACATCTTACATTTCTTTACTGCATCCTTGATGAATTAAAGTATTCATTTATTTTATTTCTTTCCCCCAAAAAATAAAATAAAGATTCTTACTGACCCAAAACTTTTGAACGGTAGTGTTTAATATTACAAAATCTTTCTATTTCAGATAAATGCTGTTCTTTTGAACTTTCTATTCATCTAATAATCCTGAAATAAAAATGTAAATAACTGTTTCGAACATCGGAAATAATCATAAATGTTTCTTGAGCATCAGATCATCATATTAGAGTGATTTCTGAAGGATCATGTGACACTGAAGACTGGAGTAATGATGCTGAAAATCACAGGAATAAATTACACTTTACTGTATATTCACATAGAAAACAGATGATTTACACTGGAATAATATTTCACAATATTACTGTTTTTTTTGTATTTTTAATCAAATAAATGCAGCCTTGGTGAGCAGAAGAGACTAAAACATTAAAAATCTCCCCGATGCGAAACGTCTGACTGGTAGTGTGTGTGTGTGTAGTGTTTCTACTACTGAGTTACATGAGAATTATTGAAGTGAAAAACGACGCACTTAAATTCACCCATCGATCTTCCAACAAGCCAACTTGATATTCAGATGTTTAATGTTGAACATAATACAGGCCTGATTTATAGTTCAATATCATATGAAGTTATGGAGGCCTCCGAGCGCCATGAATCATCAGATGTTTTCGTTGTGTGTATCTGGCGCTCGAGGCTCAGACGCTCCAGCTGGTGTGTGTCTGCAACAGTTATTAGCAGGCTGATAGCGCTTCTGTTTACACTGCACTGGTCCCGTACTGGCTTCACTGGTGATGTTTCACTGCGGCTCGTGACAGTTCCTCAAGGTTTTATTTCCATGAGAACTCGCGTTCACGTCTGGTTTAGTGCAGAACCGGTCCATTATTCTCCCGGACGCGTTCGAGACTGCAGTCTGACTGGATCCAGAGCACAAACTCAAGGCTATTTTTAGATTTTTTTAACATTGTGAGATTATTTTCATGACAACGAAGAACATTTACACCAAATTCTCATGACTTTCTCATTAATGGGAAAAAACATGTACTGGGTTTATGCTGAATTAAAAATTTATTTTATTTTATAAGATTTAAAATACATTCATATTTAAAAATCTATATATTTAAGTATTTTAGTATAACTTGAATACAGTAAAAAATTATATATATATATATATATATATATATATATATATATATATATATATATATATATCATTTTGCACAATTCTTTTTAAGTATTACCTGAATGTAGTAAATAAAAAATATATTTATAATATTTAAAAAGAAATTATAAGTATTTTAGTATAAATTGAATACTTTATAAGTGTTTATATATATTTATAATAGTTGTAAAATTACAACTTTAATGTAATATTTTATACATTTATTATTTTTAGAATAACTCTAATATAGTAAAAAAGTATATATTTATAATACTTAAAACATATTTTTAAGTATTTTAGTATAACCTGAATAGTTAAAATGTTTGAATATATTTATAATATTTTACAAATATGTTTTAAGTATTTTAGTATAACTTGAATATCTAAAATAGTTTATATATAAATGTATAATATTTGTAAAAAAAATAAGTATTTTAAAGTATTTGTAGTATAACTTAAATACTTTAAAAAACATAAAATGTATAATAAAAAAACTACATTCAAGTTGTACTAAAAAATGATTTAAAAGTCTTAATATTTATAATATTTGTATTTTTAGAATAACTTGAATAGTAAAACATTTGTATATTTATAATATTTAAAACATATTTTTAAGTATTGTAGTATAACTTGAAAAAAGAATTTTTTTATTACACATTTATAATACGTTTAAAGTATTTTTAGTATAATTGTGACTCAGGCTCTCAAGAGTCACGCATTGAGTGTGACAGTCACTCATTTCGGTCTTTTGCCACGCACTCCCGCCACACATTGCATTTCTCACGCTGAAAAACTATTTTTAATATATTTAATATGACGCAGCGCCCAAAGTTTCCCTATGGAACCGGCAGGAATCAAGCGCGTCTTCCCTGGAGTTATTACTCGAGCCGCCACTTATCAGGAGTGTTGAGCATGTTACTTAAAAAAAGTAATTAGTTATAGTTACTAGTTACTTCTCACAAATAGTAACTGAGTTAGTAACTGAGTTACATCATTATAAAAGTAACTAATTACCAGAGAAAGTAACTATTGCGTTACTTAAAAAAAAAAAAAAATCAAATAGGCCTATGTCAAATAATTTGGATGCCCCCAGTATTAAATATGTAAAATTCATGAAATGGACACTTAATAGTGTAGATTAGTGTTCAATGTTTTATAATAATAATTTATTCTATTTTAATGTTGCTGTGGGACAATGTGAGAGACGCCTATTAAATTCAATATATTATTCTAAATATTAGCATTACTATAGTAGAACAATAAAACATTAGAGATGGTTTACTTAATATTGCACAGACCCCAACTGGCCAACAAATAAGTTTAAAAATAAATTATGCTTCTTAAGAAATGTACCAAAAATGAATAAATAATAATAAAAAATATACATACTCTTTGTGCATATTAAAATGATAAAACTGTTACACAACTTCACAACTAGTAGACATACTGTAGCCTGAGTATTTTCTTCCTAACAAAAGTAAACAGTTTAACAAGTGCTCTCTCAATATAATACTGAACAATTTACCAAAAAAAAAATAATAATACTAAAATATAATATTTTGGGGGTTTATTTTTATAACCTATAGTGAACGTCATCATCAGAGATTATTTAAGCCAAATTCTAGACATGTTTGCCGCACGTGTTTACAACCGGTCAAACCAAGATGTTTTCTGTGAATGTTCCCTGCAGGTTATTTTCGGGTTTATTTTATAACCTAAACAGAACGTTCCCTGACGGTAATTTTTTTGATTTTATTTGTATAACCATGTAAATTAATTAACGTTGCAGATATGTGTCATTTATTTATAAACGAACTATATAATGCTCGGACACCCTCGGTCTCTCTTGCGCAACTGTTGAGCGCGCTCTCGGACACACTCGGTCTCTCTCGCGCATTGAGCGCGCTCGCGGCGTTCGCTTCGCTTTTGTCCACTCCGGCGCCTCATAAACACACACACACACACACACACACACACACCAGAGAAAAAAACTTTGCAGGTCCTATGGCGAAGAGAGAGCCTACTCGGATGAAAGCCGCTTCAGTGAGTTCAATTATAGTAACGCCACATTTTTTTGTCAGTAACGGTAACTGCGTTGTAACGGGGGAAACAGTAATTCGTTTGATTACTCGTTACTGAAAGATAACGCCGTTTATTTATAACGCCGTTATTCCCATCACTGCTTATCAGCCAATCAGAAAAAAGAAAGGGGTTACACAATAGCCAATCAGAAAATAGCACTATTGTATCTGGGTAAGATTCAAGATAAGTCATGATCTCCTGTTTTAATGTTACAAAAAATTCACAAATTGTTTGACACAAACAATGACAACTTGAACGTTTCCCAGATAATTAGCATTAGTTATTCATGAGTGTCTGTACCTTAGCCAACAGTTTTACAGCCTGTTCCCTGACAACACCTGCTCAAGTACTCTAGGCCGAGTCATATTTTCGTTATCACACGAGGACTGACATATTGTCACATTATAAACATCTCTCTCTCCAAATAGGACCAAATATACAATTTTATAAGCACGAAATAAATTAAAGTGTATTGCATAGTCAATGTTATACGTCACCTCTAAAATCATGTCATATTTTATAATAATATCCAGGCCATGGATGCATTAATCATTGCATCTGTCTTTCACTGATGTCAGGTAAAAAGCAATTAAGCCTCCTCTCGTTCGCCCTGAGAGGAAAGCCCCCTAAAAAGGCCAGGTTAGAGGATGCCGGCCCAGAGAAGGGTACAGGCCCATTAGAGCAAGTCTGAGCAATTATTAATAACAACAACAAAAACGCTAATAATAATATTACTAATATAATGAAACACCACCATTCCCGCGACCTGTCCAACCCATCCCGTCTGAGAGTGTAAAATACAGTATGTCTGATAGCGTTCATGTATCATTTACAGCCGTAAAGTAAAGTACTCATCATCATGTGTTTACAGGCGTGTTACCCGTTTAAACTTGACCATCATCATCATCATCATCAGTGTGTTTACAGGTGTGTTACCTCATCATCACAGTGTTTACAGGTGTGTTACCTCATCATCACAGTGTTTACAGGTGTGTTACCTGCTTAAACCTGGCCAGCTCCTTCAGGGCTCGACCCCACTGCTGCTTATAGTGGAGTTTAGATTTAGTTGCCGATTCCAGTTTCCTCTCCAGTTCCACCTTGATAATAAAAACATATGAGCAGGTTCTCAAAACAGACGCTGTATATACATATATGTGGTGTGTTGATCAGTGGTGTGTGTGTGTGTGTTGATCAGTGGTGTGTGTGTTGATCAGTGGTGTGTGTGTGTGTGTGTGTGTGTTGATCAGTGGTGTGTGTGTGTGTGTGTGTGTGTGTGTGTGTGTGTGTGTGTGTGTGTTGATCAGTGGTGTGTGTGTTGATCAGTGGTGTGTGTGTGTGTGTGTTGATCAGTGGTGTGTGTGTGTGTGTGTGTGTGTGTGTGTGTGTTGATCAGTGGTGTGTGTGTGTGTGTATGTGTTGATCAGTGGTGTGGTGTGTGTGTGTGTGTGTGTGTTGATCAGTGGTGTGTGTGTGTGTGTGTGTGTGTGTTGATTAGTGGTGTGTGTGTGTGTGTGTGTGTGTGTGTTGATCAGTGGTGTGTGTGTGTGTGTGTGTGTGTTGATAAGTGGTGTGTGTGTGTGTGTGTGTTGATAAGTGGTGTGTGTGTGTGTGTGTGTGTGTGTTGATCAGTGGTGTGTGTGTGTGTGTGTGTGTTGATCAGTGGTGTGTGTGTGTGTGTTGATCAGTGGTGTGGTGTGTGTGTGTGTTGATCAGTGGTGTGTGTGTGTTGATTAGTGGTGTGTGTGTGTGTGTGTGTGTGTGTGTGTGTGTGTTGATCAGTGGTGTGTGTGTGTGTGTGTGTGTGTTGATTAGTGGTGTGTGTGTGTGTTGATCAGTGGTGTGTGTGTGTGTGTGTTGATCAGTGGTGTGTGTGTGTGTGTTGATCAGTGGTGTGGTGTGTGTGTGTGTGTTGATCAGTGGTGTGTGTGTGTGTGTGTGTGTGTGTGTGTGTTGATCAGTGGTGTGTGTGTGTGTGTGTGTGTTGATCAGTGGTGTGGTGTGTGTGTGTGTGTGTTGATTAGTGGTGTGTGTGTGTGTGTGTGTGTGTGTGTGTGTGTGTTGATCAGTGGTGTGTGTGTGTGTGTGTGTGTGTTGATTAGTGGTGTGTGTGTGTGTGTGTGTGTGTGTGTGTGTGTGTGTGTGTGTGTGTGTTGATCAGTGGTGTGTGTGTGTGTGTGTTGATCAGTGGTGTGTGTGTGTGTGTGTGTGTTGATTAGTGGTGTGTGTGTGTGTGTGTGTGTGTGTGTGTTGATCAGTGGTGTGTGTGTGTGTGTGTGTGTGTGTGTGTTGATCAGTGGTGTGTGTGTGTGTGTGTGTGTTGATCAGTGGTGTGTGTGTGTGTGTGTGTGTGTTGATCAGTGGTGTGTGTTGATCAGTGGTGTGTGTGTGTGTGTGTGTGTGTGTGTGTGTGTGTTGATCAGTGGTGTGTGTGTGTGTGTGTGTGTGTGTGTTGATCAGTGGTGTGTGTGTGTGTGTGTGTGTGTGTGTTGATCAGTGGTGTGTGTGTGTGTGTGTGTGTGTGTGTTGATCAGTGGTGTGTGTGTTGATCAGTGGTGTGTGTGTGTGTGTGTGTTGATCAGTGGTGTGTGTGTGTGTGTGTGTGTGTTGATCAGTGGTGTGTGTGTGTGTGTTGATCAGTGGTGTGGTGTGTGTGTGTGTGTGTTGATCAGTGGTGTGTGTGTGTTGATTAGTGGTGTGTGTGTGTGTGTGTGTGTGTGTTGATCAGTGGTGTGTGTGTGTGTGTGTGTTGATTAGTGGTGTGTGTGTGTGTGTTGATCAGTGGTGTGTGTGTGTGTGTGTGTGTGTGTGTGTGTTGATTAGTGGTGTGTGTGTGTGTGTGTGTGTGTGTTGATTAGTGGTGTGTGTGTGTGTATGTGTTGATCAGTGGTGTGTGTGTGTGTGTGTGTGTGTGTGTGTGTGTGTGTTGATCAGTGGTGTGTGTGTGTGTGTGTGTGTGTGTGTGTGTGTGTGTGTGTTGATCAGTGGTGTGTGTGTGTGTGTGTGTGTGTGTTGATCAGTGGTGTGTGTGTGTGTTGATCAGTGGTGTGTGTGTGTGTGTTGATCAGTGGTGTGTGTGTGTGTTGATCAGTGGTGTGTGTGTGTGTTGATCAGTGGTGTGTGTGTGTTGATCAGTGGTGTGTGTGTGTGTTGATCAGTGGTGTGTGTGTGTTGATCAGTGGTGTGTGTGTGTGTATGTTGATCAGTGGTGTGTGTGTGTGTGTGTGTGTGTTGATCAGTGGTGTGTGTGTGTGTGTGTTGATCAGTGGTGTGTGTGTGTGTGTGTGTGTGTTGATCAGTGGTGTGTGTGTGTGTGTGTGTGTGTGTGTGTGTGTGTGTGTGTTGATCAGTGGTGTGTGTGTGTGTGTGTTGATCAGCGCTTTGGGTGTACAAAAGTACATATGAAAGCGCTATATAAATGCCTCATTCATTAAAGGAGCACTTCACCCATTTCAACATTAATCTTTATTGAAAGTGGGTCATATATGTAGTCGAAATGTAAAAGAAATTTTGAATTTGGTGCCCTCTTGACCGAGAAAAGACAGAAAATAACTTTAGGGCGCATTTGTGTGTAAGACCACAACTCCCAGAATGCACCACGTTGCACAGCTCCGCAAGCCACTCCCACTAATCCAGAACAGCGCAAAGTCGCAAACATCAGAGAAATCACTCTTCCGTCTACTCTACAGGGCTAACGTGAGCTGCCACCAGAGTTAGAAATTCATTTCACACAAAATGTATAGTTAGTTGGCTGTGGCGAGCAGGACGAGGGACGTGAGAGCGGCGCGAGGCCGGTGGCGTGAGTGATAATGAACGACACCTGTGAGACGCACCGGTCTCTCTCGCGTCTCTCACCGAGGAGCGGACGCATAAAACGAGGAGCGACAGGGCAGATCGAGAGAGGAACAGGCCTGATTTTATGGTGTGTTTTGTTTCTGTTGTGTGTGGCCAACAGTGAGGGGCTGCTGGCTTATACTTTTGTTTTGTATTTGTTTATTTTACTATTAAAATGTTTAAATGTTCGCCGATTCCCGTCTCATTCTTCCCACAACAACGAACCCCGTTACATTGGCAAACTCATTAGCGAATTAGCAGCTACTCCTCATTTGTATTTCTTTCTATATGGTGAATTATTGCATGATACCTGGATGTTCCAGTCAGAACATATGGGGTGCGACACTAGGATGGTTCACATCACAACACAAACGTCCGTGTGCACAAAACTCCATGTCCGTGTCTGCCTCTGACATTTCTTCTAGAAGGAATTGGCATTTTAGAGATTCTTTGCAGCAGACAGACTCTAGCTCGGTGTCCATAGGCGCACAGTTACAGCCTCAGCTGCTCTTCGCTATATTGCGGCTCGTATAAATAGCCACGAACATCAGTTTCGAGCAAAAGATTTTCAAAATCCTCGTCTTCCATATCGTGTGTTGTAAATTCAGGCATTATGGTAAATCTAACTGCTTGAGCGCTTGTTAGCTTAGCTTGCTGTCTTCCAAGCAAGATGGCGGATTAATAGTTTAGTTTCTTCAGGTTTAGTCCCACCCACTGATCTGTAATAGGCCGGTGGGGTGAGTGGGTCCCACGCCCTTGAATAATAATGAGCTAAAGGCTGTAGTTTTCTTAATATGCAATGAAATTTATCTTCCGTCCTATCGTGACGCAAAATGACGATATTTACGTCACGATAGGACGGAAGTAAAACACTTAAATCCTTTTTTCTCCCATCTCAGAAAAAAAAACAAGCAAAATTCCACCATCATTATAATATATGACTGGGTTTCTAACAATACAAACCTTAATGCAAATGGGTGAAGTGACCCTTTAAAGGCACACTGTGGAATTTTTGGCCACTAGGGTGCGCTCGACCTGTAATTTTCACGTCTAGCGCCCCTAGAGGCCACAAGCGCCGCAGCATTGTCGCAAAAGTCAACAAACAGTCAACCGGTCAACCTCCCGTGTCTTTATGTGTGTGCAGACGGCATTTGATTTGTATGTTGGAGAAAGTTAATCGCTTCACTACTGACCAAATTAATAATATAAATCCTATAAAGAAAACAAATTGAATAAAAGTAGCATACGCAGAAAACAATGTCTGATCAGGTAAGTCGCATTGACAAGGGTTGCCCAATCCTGCTCCTGCACAGTTCATCTCCAACCCTAATCAAACACACCTGAAGCAAACAATTAACGTCTTCAGGATCTCTTTGCAATGGGTTGGAGATGAAATCAAGTAGTCGGGAAATCGTGTAACAAAACTGATATAACTCACTACATATTTCCGTTGTAGTCTTCAGTTTGTTTTTCCTTTTACACAAATAGAAACATATATGAGATGAAAGGAAAAAAAAACATTTACATTTGTATACGGCAGTATGTTGTGACTTATATCAGTTTTGTTACACGAATTCGCAGTAAATATTACATTATATATACACTTTTATGCCGATGTTTATTTTAAACTCTCCCTTTTTCTTTTTTTGGTCTCCTCTGACAAAATCTTTGCTTTCTTCGCTTTCTTCCGAGTAGCTGTTGATTCAGCCATGACGACAACATACAGACGCCGGCAATCAAACGCGAGTTGAGCTCTCACGTTAGAATCTGAGGAAGTTGGGGTGGTGGGGGAAGTGACGTATGCCGTAAAGCAGTCGAATTTTGTAGTTCTTTTTGTGCTCGGGTTCCAACCCGAAACCCGAAGTTACATAGTGCTAGGAAAAGCGATACAGACACCTTCAGGCTTCGGCAGACGTGTCATTCAACCTATTGTAAGTCGATGTACCATCTCAATGGGTTTTGGTAATATATTATAAAGGTTGAAAAGTTCCACAGTGTGCCTTTAATTCATTCAGTGGTGTGTGTGTGTGTGTGTTGATCAGTGGTGTGTGTGTGTGTGTGTGTGTGTTGATCAGTGGTGTGTGTGTGTGTGTGTGTGTGTGTGTGTGTGTGTGTGTGTGTGTGTTGATCAGCGCTTTGGGTGTACAAAAGTACATATGAAAGCGCTATATAAATGCCTCATTCATTAATTCATTCAGTGGTGTGTGTGTGTGTGTGTGTGTTGTAGAGTTCTCAACGGGTCGGGTCGGCCCGACGGGACCCGTGGGTTCGGGCCGGGTTCGGGTCGAAAATATTTGCAAATGACTCGGGTCGGGTCGGACCTCGGGCTTAATCTTTTGAATTGCACAGTGAAAGAAAAAAAAACATTTATTATTCATCGCTGCTGTTCACTGTAAAGAAAGTCTGGCTGCTGCATGCAACGTGCATCGCGACGCGAGGGCAGACCTGACGCCGCTGCGTGCACGCCTTTAGCCCGGAGAAGAAGATGGAGTTGGTGAAAAGTAAACTTGCTGCAGGTGAAATCACCGTTGCTCAGGGGCGGCGCGACACGTTGTGTGATTATCTCGGCAGTTTAGGACATCGCACAAGATTTGCGTCAATACAGAAAACATTTAATCACTGGATAGTTTTTTTCGTTTATTGAAATGTGGTTTATGTCAGCTGGATGGGCGGAATGTGTGAGACGTGAGAGTGCGCGCGCGCGGCCGGGGCTCTCTCTCTCTCTCTGCGTCAAGCGCAGCAGTCATAGAATACATTCTATTCTACATCACTCACCGATCAAAAGGGTGGCATCGGGCCGCGGGTCGGGTTCGGGCAGATAATTCATGTTGATGTGTCGGGTTACATCGGGTCCGGGCTTTAAAAGCCACGGGCCGGGTCGGGTCGGGTTGTAATTTTCAGGCCCGTTGAGAACTCTAGTGTGTTGATCAGTGGTGTGTGTGTGTGTGTGTGTGTCTGACCTTCTCCAGGGTCATCAGGTTGATCTCGGACTGCAGACGGGCCTCGGGACGAACGCTCTGCTGATCCCGGAACTGCTGGAACTCCTTCTCCAGACGCTGCCGTTGATTCTCAGACTCTTGCATCTTTAAGAGTGAAAACAACATGATCATTGAGCAAAAGACAAAATGATCACCCAAGTTTCCCCTGTAAAGCTTGACATATAGTCCAAAAACATCTATTTCTTAACCTTAATAAATAAATGTAGAATTTTTTTTTTTTTTTATCATATTTAATACATCAAGATTTTATGGATTTTATAAGATTTTATATTGTTTTATATAGTGAGAATATGGAGGAAAAAACATCTCAGTTATGTATAGAGGAATAATATGCAAAAATAGCAATGATAAAAATTATATATATATATATATATATATTATTAAATTATATTTAAATGCTGGATGATCAAAGATCTGTAGTTTTAAAGTCCCTCTCATGGTGTAAATCCAGCTTTTAATGTTGTTTATGTGTCTATGTGGTGTTTAATACGCTTTAAGACACACATGTGTAAGTTCATAAGTCGACAGCATTGCTGAGTATTTCCTCCTTAAAACTGCAGTGAACCAAAGACAGTCTCAAAAACACGGTTTGAAATCGCTGGTGTTTCTGACGTCACAAACGACCTTGTAACCAATCAGATCAACGTGTGATCGTCAACCAGTGGATCTCTGAGCTGAGGGAGTGAGTGGAGGCGGGGCTCATTTGCATATTCATAGAACCGCGCATACTAAATGAGGCGAGGGTGTCGAGTTACATTCAAGATATTTCAAGGAAAAAACTTAAATATGTCATTTTGGTGATCAAAGATGAGTATTAAAGGATAAAATTATTAATTACAATGTGATGCAATACAATGATGATTGAGAGATAAACAAATAAACCTTCCTCAAAAGTGTGATTTTCTAAAAAATGATGTCTATTACTGCATAATCAAGTAAAGTTGCTTCAGTTGGGTTAAAATATCACTAACAATATGAAAGTTATTAATGCGTTTGCTTGACTACATCAGGTCGCTTGTACAGTTACACTGAAACACTTTCACTGGATAAAGAGTAGATGATCAGACAGGAGATCGAGTGCGACGGGTTCATCAGAGACCGTAGAAATGTGTGTATTAAATATAATACAGCAGCTTTATAGGGTTCACCGCTAAAATCTGATGAAATACTCAGACACTATTCACAGGGTCACTTCTCACATTCAGCTCTGAGGTGAAGCAACACCGTTTAAACTGTGTGTGTGTGTGTGTGTGTAACACGTCTCCGCAGAGCAGCGCATCCATCAGCTCGCGAGCGGCTACCGCTGAAACACTTCAAGAGTGTTAGACAGCGTCCAGTCCAACTAAAACCTTACAAGCGCTCTCCATCCTCCCGCTCGTCTGACAGAAGGCAGGCGCTGCCAGACCTGACACTCCACTGGTGTTCACAAACGAGCAGATCGTGTCCAGAAAGAGGAGGATTCTGCCCGGATAAACCGGTTAGTGTGTGTCGACGCGGGACAAATGTATGTTTACGCGTTGCTGACACCAGAGGGAAGGCGGTGTACGCGCCGAAGCGCTCTCATCTCCGCTTTCGCATGTCAGAAACCTACTTTGCTTGATTTGTTAGCGCTGTGCCGGGCCAGATGTTTTCTGGGAGGAATGAGACGGCAGGCTGCAGTATTTCAGGAGCCGGCTGTCGGAGCGAAGCGCTGGAGGAAACAGAGGCTGGATCTCACCACAGAAAACTCAGCTTTCCGTCTGGTGATTAATTACATCAGTGATAACGAGGACTTCTGGGAACATTCGACGCAGAGATGCCAATAACAAACAGTCACTATCATCTTAGAAAACAGATTAAAAATCTTTCCTATTCAAAACTTTTGACTGGTAGTGTGTGTGTGTGTGTGTGTGTGTGTGTGTGTGTGTGTGTGTGTGTGTGTGTGTGTTTATGTGTGTGTATGTGTGTGCATATATATACACACACACACACTACCAGTCAAAAGTTTTGGATCGTTAAGATTTTTAAATATTTTTAGAAGAAGTCTCTTCTGCTCAACAAGGCTGCGTTTATTTGATTAAAAATACAAAAATACATATTGTTAAATATCATGACAATTTAAAATATTAATAAATAGTGAAGTGTAATTTATTCCTGTGATTTTCAGCATCATTACTCCAGTCTTCAGTGTCACATGATCCTTCAGAAATCACTCTAATATGAGGATCTGATGCTCAAGACACATTTATGATTATTATCAGTGTTGAAAACTGTTATTTACATTTTTATTTCAGGATTAGTTGATAAAAAGAACATGTTTGAGCATCAAATCCGCATATTAGAATGATTTCCAATCACAGGAATAGATTACATTTTAAAATAGAGAACGGTTATTTTAAATTGTCATAATATTTAACTATAATACATTTTTTTTTTTTTTTTATCAAATAAATGCAGCGTTAGTGAACAGAAGAGACTTCTTTTAAAAACATTAAAATTCTTACCGATCCAAAACTGGTAGTGTGTGTGTGTGTGTGTGTGTGTGTGTGTGTGTGTAGCAATAAATTAAAGTGCGTCTTCAATAGAGAAAAAACACATAATAAAACAAAAACGCTGCAAAATATGATGCAACATGTGATGCTGCCATTTTCACATTTCATTTTTAACCACGACAGTCAGAATAGATTTAGTTGTAATTGTGCAGGAGCTTTTTTGCCTAAAGCCCACAAAATTTTCTGACCCTTCTGGCAACATATGAAAGTGCGTCTTCAAAACCAGATGAAATCCAGACTTCACAATGTTTTCAAGAAACACAGACACAGATTTCAGATCAGCGCACAAAACGTTCATATATTATTAGGGATGCGCCGATACCGATAATTCTTTATATTTGAAAGCCGATAATCGATATATTGGCCGATAATGGTAATTTGGATTTAGATTAATTTTTAAAATAATTTTCGAGAGCCTGATTACAAAAACAAAAGTCTCACCATTAAATCCATGTTCCAAGCACTCAATGTTCTCATCATAATTTTATGTATCCGATATGACAGAACATTTTGCACTTATGGTATTTTCCTTTTTTTAAGTGATTCCAATCCTATTTCAAGCAATTGAACATGGTACTACTGTTACAGAGTCACATGACCAGACCAATGAGTCACATGACTAGCACAATATTACTGGCTTTACTTCAGACTTTCAGATGAGGGTTAGGGTTCTGATCTTACTTTTCTTCCCGCCACACATGCAGAATATTTTATGATGCGAAAT